>JAODLM010000745.1:0-158920 GCA_036937905.1 Salvia rosmarinus
TATATGCCATAACAACAGAGGTAAATCCATAGGACTTGGTTACAGGGTTCCTTGGTGTCATCGGTATGGGACGTACCGGGATTGGCGTGGCGAGGTGAGCTCAACGACGGAGGACTTTGATTCTGAATACCATATTACGGAGATGCATGGTGCTGCGAAACCATGATAAGGCGATGGCCCCTCCAGGATTTATTACCATATTTGTAGATAGCTTGATAGTTGGGCTTAGGTTCCTTGCCCCTATTTTCCTTAACTTTTAAGAATATTTTCGGATCCCATATGGTGTGACCGGAATTCTATTAGGTCGGTGGTTGAGGACAAGGCTTTGTTATGGCATGGCGAGAGTTTTCCTTTGAAGTCTTGATCGTTTTTAGCATCAAGTCTATGGAGGGTGTATTATACGTCACCTCGCACGAAGTTTAAGATAAGCGTCACCGAGGTGTCCCGTTGGCTGAAATAGATATTTCTTCTGCGGTGAGGGGCGTCAGAGGTATGAGTGGGGCCTCGATGCGATGAAGGATGTGAAATCAATCCCACAGGCCCATGGAGAAGATGTTGAATGATCTTGGTGAGATATTATCGATTAATTATACCGAGGATGACACGAACAATCTTTGGGTAGGTGTTTATAGGTCGAGCGCGGTGTCGAGTCGATTTGGGTGAGGCAACCTTTCTTTTATTCTTCCCTCGTCTTGTTTCGTTGTGCTTGAAATTCTTGATACAATGATGCGTTGAAGATTATTGACGGAGAAGTTAAATAGCAGACAAGCCTGCCTTCTGGCGAAAGGGCGTGAAGAAGAAGAAGCGGCGGGCGAGTCCACCACAACCCGTGGTGGTGGTGGGCGTACGAGAGACTTCTTGGCGGGACCTCGGCGACCTCGACCCGTGTTTGGAGATAGGGTTCATGGCGCTCCTTGCACAGGTCTTGGCTTCCGGCCTCCTTTATCCTTCCGGTATAAGTCGCTTTCCCTCTTTGTAATTTTATTAGTTATCGATTGCTAAGCTGTTTATATTCGGGATCTGCGGCCTCGGTGGCGGTAGATGCACGCATGGCGGATCGTTCTTTGAGAGTGCCTCATGTCTGAGGTAGTGGAAAGCGGCGGCTTTGAAGCTCGGGGCATTTCTTGAATCCTTGTTGGGCCAGCTGAGGGCAGAAGTTCTGGCGGCGGGCGCCTGAAAAGGACCGGGCCTTGCGGGTGGCCCGTTCGAAGTGAAGCGCCCGGGAGGAGGCTGCCGGCGGAGAAAAAGAGGCGGCAGCGGAGCAAGTGCCTGGCGAGCGAGGACTATCTTGAGGGCGCCGCCCGTGAGCTTATTAGTCGGGCTTTCCTCCCCGTCTCAGGCACAGGCGGTACATGAGGGGCGGTGATATCGCCCACACAGGAAGGTGGCGGCGAGGCCGGATTTGACAAGGCCCGGCACGGTTGGATCGAGGTCGATCCTCGGGGGAGGTGTATATGCCGCATAATCGTGGGCGACCTCGCCCGTGGTGGATACCTTGGCATCACCCTGCTCACGGCGGCGGGCTGTAACTTTCGATGCGAGATGAGAGGCGTGGGCTTGAAGCATTCCTTCTTTGAGGTGAAGCAGGCCGGTTGGGCGAGCTCGGGCGTCCCTTCGGATCGGCGGTTGGAGGAGCGGCGGGTGGCGCGGCGGAGGTTGGTGGTCGGAATGAGCTGAGGTCGATGGACCTAATGTAATAAGGTGATTGCGGGGTTGATAGGACCACATGTTGTACAATTCTACTTTGAATAATAGACACAACTTGCAAAATCGTTTTGTCTTGTTTATTTCTAGCATTCCACATCTCGATACCGGACTCGATCATGAGCTACTAACAAAGTTGAAAAGTCCGGTGCTCTGGCGGAAAAGGATGAAGAGGTGACGTCTTGGAGGGGTACTTGGTGACTCGAGGTGCAGTCGGCATGGATGTCGGCTCGGCATCGTCGGCCGAAAAAAGAGTTGCGTAGGCCCATTGCGAGAAGTGGTCCGCCTCACGGCGAAATGAGGCGTTAAAGTTAAGGTTTCTGACTGAAGTCGGTGATTCGTGTGATGTGATCGAGGGCGGTGATGCAATGCGAGGCTCGGTGACAAGTGGCTCGGATCTCGGAAGAGCATCACAGTCAGAAGGTAATCATCAGTTTGGTGGAACTACCTATGCAATAGGCGATCGGAGTTCGAGCTTCTTTGGGCGTGGTCTTGAGGATGAGGAGGGCCAAATAGCAAGTTTAAAAACCTATCGACTCCGTCACAAGTACATGCGGATATGCGAGGTGGTTAAATGTGACGCACTGACCCCACAGCGAGTCTGGTGGTATGGCTGGTCCATAATTGAAGAGCACGAAGGAGGCGATCACGCCGAAGTGCTCAGGTCAATGGGTCCAATTGAAGGGGAGCATTTAGGGCGGCTTTTCGGCGGTGGAGGTGAGGCGTCGCGAGCGGCAATCGGCGCGGAGGGCGGCGGTTCGAGGCGGCGTGGTCACAGCAGTGTCGAGGCTCACGAGGTCAGTGTGACCTCGGGTATGAAACGCCCCAGGGCGGAACCGCCCGTCAGGGTCGATTTGCACGGGCGAGGCAGTGGTGTAGTCCTCGTTGATTGGGTGGAGGCACTGAGTTCATTCGGTGATCATCGCCGACCGGGGTTTTGTTGAGAACTACCTCGGCCGGTGAGTCTGGCGGCGGAGCTCGGAAGCCGAATGAGTTTGTATAGCGTAGAACTTTGTATGTAGATATAAATGTATTTAGACTCGTTTGAAATGTGCGTTTTTCCTCTTGAGAATACAAACATAACAGGACTTCGTTTTGGTCGTAAATGTATTTATCTTGAATCTGATGTATATTTTCCCAAATAAAGGCGTAATTTTATGAGATCCGATCAATACGGATGTCTTTTACACGTAGATTTTCAAGTTAATGAGTAATCGTATGCGTGCATGTGACTTTCAAATTAATGAGAGTAGTGCATGCGTTGCCTTTGAGCGTTGATTCATGAGTAATCTCGAGTGCGGTGAGCTTAGTGACCCCTACTTGTGGGTTTTCATCTTAGTGAAGGCGTCCTCGTGAAGGTTTAAATCGCGTATATCGAATAGATGTTCGTATGAATAGAATGGGCAGTGAAATACTATTAGAAAAATAAATATTTTATTCAACAAGTATATAACATGCACTTGACAAAGCAAATAAGGAGACTAACATGAGGGGATGCGAAATCGAAGCTATGTAAAGTACCTCCTAAATGAGAGATATGCCGGGTTAGAGGATAAGCACCGGATAAGTGAGATAAAGCTTGTAGGCCACTTAAGTCTCGTGAGCAGCGGTATGGGCCTTCCATCGGATCCAGACTTGTTAAGGCGTTGTCTGCTTGGCTTCATTATTTAATAGGCGGGTAAGCCTACTTGCGGTCGGAGGCTTGACCTTTTGTTGTATACTGGTGCGACTGGCCTTGTGTCTTAGCTCGTTTATGAAGGGTTGGCGTTTCTCTTGAGCATCAAGGTTGGCTCATAAGTGGGTCCCGTTCCCATGAGGTCAAGTGAAGAGTGCGTGGGCTTGGTGCACGATTTCGCCGGTATGATGGCCTCGGTTCCATAGACCAGGCTGAAGAGCGTTTCGTCTGAATCGGTGTGTTACGTAGGACGAGAGGACTTGGGGAGTTTTCGGCCATCGCCTTTAGCTCGATCTAGCCTCTTCTTTAATCCTTGTATGATCGTGCGGTTCGTCACCTCGGTCGACCATTCGCGCTGGGTGTGCGGCCGAGGTAAGCGTTGATCGATCTGACTCTTCGCCCTCCTTGAAATTTTGTCGGCGAATTGGGTGCGTTGTTCGAGACGAATGCGCTATGCGAGCGGCATATATTCTTCCACATGAAGGTGCGAATTCTTTTGCTCGTGAGGTTGAGTGGCTCGGCTTGACCCATTTGTGAAGTAGTCTATGGCTCGACTAAATATCGGGCTGACACAGTGCTCGATCGAGCAGACCCGATGTCGATCGTGCGCTGAAAGGCCATGGACTCTGCGGAAATTGCTGGATCGATGCAGGGTGCTTTTGACCGTGGAGTGGTGGCACTTGGACACTTTTGGCGAGCTCGGCGAATCTTGAATAAGGGTGGGCCAATAATACCCCGACCTCAGCGTGTTCTTTGAAAGAGCCGTGACGATGTGGCTTCGAGATCTCTGTGAATCTCATTGAGCACGTGTAAACCTTACGGCCCAGGCCCTCGGGAGGTTGAAGGTAAGACTTCCGGTAGAGAGCCCTCGTATGAGATATACGGGATCACCATCATCTTTTGCTAAGCGGTCCACGAGGTAGTGTGCTGACTTCTAGGTAGGCTTTCGGGCGTCGTCGGTTTGGCTCAACCTCTGCGATAGCTTAGGCGTGAGCGCCTCGATCTTGGAATGAACTTCCTCCTTGGCGGTTGCCGATAATGACAACTTACTAAGGATGTCGACTCGGCTATTTTACCTCGTGGGATTTGATGAATCTTGAAGTACAGATGAATTGACATCTCTTTGCCTTCAAGGTATTGCTTATTCGATCCTCTGGCCTCGTATGTGCCTAGATGCAGTTTACTACGACACAGGAATCTCGAATATCTGGACTTTGTCACTTTCAATTCCTTTGCAAGGCGAGTCCGAGATCGATGCTTCGTACTCACCGTTGTTGGTGGTCGGAAGGTGGCCGGAGGCGTCGTCACTTGCTTGCTCTGGGCGAGGAGGAGGATGCCGCTCCATTGCCGTCTTGCATGAAGCTCAGTCCACATGTCACTGCCGGCAACCATCGGGCGATGCAAGAAGGAGTTCCTCCATTGTGAGGCGGAGTGTGACCTCTGTGAGAGCGACCTCGGTGGGTGACCTCCGGGAAGTGAGCTTGCCCTTTATTGGCGGGGGATCCGAGATGTGGGCTCAGTGTTCACTTAGCTATCGTCGGATGACTCGGTTTGATAAGACTTGTCTTAAAGGTAAGTCCGTTAGTACGGATGGAATGAGCTTGAAAGTAGGGCGGAGGCATCGTTAGCGTTCACGGGGCGAGCTACCTTCTCGAGGTTGGTGTACCTCTCTCGGTCCTTTGAGCCGGTGATGAAGTAGATGGGGAGTTGTCGTCCGTCTCATCTCGCACCAATACGCACTGATTGCCTCGTCCGGCGGATCTGCGATAGGGTTTCACCTTGCTTTGGGGCGGATAGGGTTGGCGGTCGGCGAGATATTCCTTGACTATCGGCGACCTGGTGTTCTTCTGCCGGTGAAATCTGGGCTCTCTCGGGATCTTGAAGAAGGCATTTCTCGGTGGCTCGAGATAGGAATCTGCTGAGGCGGCTAGGCATCGTGAGTTTGTGTATTTCACGGATGGTTCTTGGGACTGCATGTAACTTGCGCCTTGGTAGGATTGGCTTCGGGCCTTCTTGAAACCCGACATCTAGGAATTTACCGTCTTCACCCGAATGTGCATACAGGATTAAGCGAGGTTGGTGACACGAGGAGCTGGAGGATAGTTTAGAGTCGAGTATGCAGTTCTCGACTTTTGCTTTTGACCACTATATCGTCGTGAACCTCAACGATTTCCCTATGTGATCTTTGAAGATCGCGTCCACCATCCTTGGTAGGTAGCTCGGTTTTTCGGACGAAAGGCATCTTGGGTGGCGAAGACACCAGTCGGTGATGAGCTTATTTTTTTTGGGCGTCCTCGGGCTCATCAAGACTTGGTGGTATCCTTGTATAAATCGAGCTGAAGATCTCATGTCCCAATGCCTCTACCTTCTTATCGATATCGGGAGGGAATTATGATCCTTTAGGTGTTTATTGAGTCGGTATAGTCGACACATCGCCGTCCACTCCGGCTTCCGAACCTAGCTGGATTAGCCATCAGGTTGGGTATTTGACCTCGTCTGAGATTTTAGCCTCACAGGTTGGGTTACCTCGTCTCTTATGACTGGCTGGCTCCCACAAAACTTCTCTTCTACGCGAGCTGGTTTAGTGGCGGATCGATGTTGAGGCGATGAGTTATGAGCTCGGGCGAGACCGGTCATGTCGGTGGAGACCATGCAAATACATCTCTATATTCCTTAGAAGTGCATGACGTTGGCGAATATTGGCTGAACCTTGGGTGACCTTGACAACTTTGGAAGGGTGTCGTCTAGTATGAGTGAAGATTCTCGATCGGTCGTCAGGGTGGTAACCGAGGGTTACGTAATTGCTAGGCTGAGGTGAGGCCGCGTCTTGGTTGAGACTCATAGGCATTCTTTATGCCGTTTGGTCGAATGCTTAACACTCCACGGGGTGGGTATCTTAATGGTGAGGTGGTACGGAGCGGGCGGCCACGTTGCGTCTGACGATCTCTTCTAGGATAATGTTGTATGGAGAGGAGCTCGGACCAAGAAAAATTGAATGGCCTTGTAGCCGACACAGGAGCACGTCCTGATGTAGCAAAGAGGTAATAGGTGCCGGGTTGAGCGTCTCACGTAAAGCTCCATAGCTGGGAAGGTGCGGGATGTGCTAATTCCTCAACATCAAGTTTATCGAGCAGCTACGGAATATGATGCTAACGGAGGCTCCGATGTCAATGTAGACCCGATGTACGTTCTTGTTACTTACCACGGCTTGTATAGTAATGGCGTCTGGTGAGCATAATCTTGGAGTCTTGGGTGCGTCTTTGGAGAACACGATGTTCTCTCCATCCGAGTCGCTTGTTTTCGGCTCCTCGAGGGTCGAGCCTCAAACCTCATTTCTAAGTGACGACCTCATACGGCAGCGGATCGGTTATAGCATAGACACTGCTCTATTGCATTGGGACCTTCGTCTCAATGTCTTCAATTAGAATCGTTGAGGTCGGTCATGATTGTTACCACTCCATTTTTCCCTCTGCGCTTTTTATTACTCGGCCGGTCGGCGATGTACTTCTTGACCTTCTTTGTGCAGCTCGTCAATCGTGAGCTCAAGATCTTGCAATCTACGTATCGTGGTGTACCCCGGTGGTAGTCCTATACTTTCTGTTGACTTTTTGGATCCTCGCTTTCATGAGGAGGTTTTGGAAACTCGGGTGAGCTCAAATATTTCCATACGGATTTGGCGGGCTACTATTGCCGAGGTTTGGCGAGGTCCAGCCTTGATTCTCTGGGCCTTTTGATTCTTTGAGCAGCTTGCTTTTTCACCTCGATCCTCGCTCCATGCTTTCGATCCATTTTCGTCCGGATCTCTCTCTTAGGTCCGGCTCGTCCCTTGACAAAGTTGTCGACCAAGGTCAAAGGCGACTAGCCGTCTTGGTTTGTCGGGTGATCTCTTTATTGAGCAGGGTGGATCCGTTCTTGAATCGTTGATGATGTAGAGATCGTTACTCTCATCTATTTTAAGGATTCCATGATGAATCTTGAGGCGAAATTCGACATCGTCTGGTCCGTCCTTGGCGGATTATGCGAATCGGATGAAGGTTGTTGGTGCATCTTTTGGTAAGCTATTTAGGCGATCCTGGGGTCTTTGAAGCAATGGATCATTGCAGCGGCGAGTGAACCAACGTCGGCGTTGGAGATCGATACCTCAGGGAAGACCTGCACATGTGAAATCTTCCATCCTTGGTTTTGCCATGTTAGTGGTATAGGCAATAAGGAAGTCGGAAGGATCTCCGAGGCCATCGTGTCTGGCGATATTTGGAGCCGAATCGTGTGGCGGGGGTGTATCGAGTCTCCCTTGAGAAAGGAAGATAATTAGTCGTGCGGTCGAATCAGAAGGGCTCGTTGCCATCTCTCGGGAGGAGTGGGAGATCGATAGCGGCGTCTGTCGTCTCTCGAGGGAGTTCGACTTCGCCTTCTCTCTTCTTTCCTTGTCACATGGGCATTCGCGGGTGGAGAAGCGGCTCGCGGATGGTATGAGGCGAATGAACTCGGGTATTGGGGCGTCATTGTGCGCGGTGAGCGTTGATTGTTTGAAGGGTGACGACCTCGGTTGCTGTAATCACCAGATCGGGCACTCTTGAGGGCACTCCGTTTTCCTCTGGTTGAGAAACTCGGAATTGATTGAGGTTGGCATTGAGGAATCGGACCTTTGCTCGGCAGGGACCTCGTGGGAGCGGTGAACCTCCATTCACCGTCTTGAGGTCGGTATCTTCTCTCGTTGGGCGACCATCACGAGGGTGTATGGAAGCATTCTCCATGTAGCCCTCGGGTGTATGACTGTTGGTGGAGTCGCGATCCCTTTCCCGGCGTTGTGTGACTACGATCGTCCTCTGCGGTTGTTACCGCATCGCGGTAGTACTTGCGTTGCACGTGTCCTTGCCATTAAATTGTAGAAAACGGACTTTTGTTCGAAAAGAAAAGAGTGTTCCCAGAGCGGTGCAATGATAAATACGTATGCGTTAGTATGCGAGATTTAGAAAGTAGTAAAGAACACGGGGTTTTCGTGGTTCGATCAAGATCGGATCTCGTCCACGGGGTGATCCTCAAGATGTTCACTATAATTGTATTACAATGAGTATCTCGAGGAGCTCTAGTGTTCGATAATTTGCTAACCCTTTTCAATCTAACTCTATTTATACATAAGCGTAGACCTTAGTGAATCCTTGAATAGCGGGCTCCACGATCATACATGGCGATCATGATCTTACATAATTGTCCATGATTTCCACGTTACCACATATCTTACGCCCTTGACTCATCTTTAATTAGGGTTTGGAGGCTGTGTTTGGGCGTATCAGTAAGTAAGGTCGAGATCCATTTCGTTTGGGCACGCTAGTAGGCACGAGGGTTGAGGCCAGTATCTATCGAGGCCCCGTTGTTAATATTGGAGAGATGTTCTTATGGTAATCAACCGTAGTACCACTACCTTTGCTTAATATTGAATTAAAAGTCAGTGGATATAAAATTTTGGACAAATCTCAGTACAATGAGATATGACGTCTTTGGGCCTAAATTGGATCATTATGGGGTTATCTTTTTACAATTGTGGAGTCGACTTTACAAATTTCAAATTCAATTTCAAATCTAAAGATCTAAATATGAGTTTAAACTATTTACAAATTCAAATTCAATGACTCCTCATGATGAGTTTAGACTATGTAATGAAGTTAGAGTCTAGATTCGTTTCAAAGACAAGCAATCAATGGACAAGCTTGGGTGGGGCATTTGTAGGCATTTAATTTTTATCGCCTATAAAATTATGCAATGTGAAAACTAATAGTTACATATTGAATTAATTATTTTATTTTACATATTAGAATTAAACTAAATATAATCCCTAGATTAAATAAATATAAATTGATATTTAACTATGTCAATTTATTGTGTAGTCAGAAGCTACTATATGTCAAAAATTAATCTGCATAAAAGAAAATAAACAAGAAGATATACCACCTCAGCCCTGGGCCCAAGATCTTGCAGGCTTAGACCTAAAAACTCATCCATAAACTTTATAAATTAACTTTTCATACACCTATAAATAGAGGAGTTTATAAATCAGAAGTGAATTAAGTGGAAAGCTTGAAGAGCTCGAGGCATTGAGAGAATTCTCTACAAAGCCTTCTCCAACATTCAAGGCGTTCTTTGTGCAAATCATCATAGTATTCGCCAGAATAGTCCCAAATCATCCGAAAGATGGCGTTCAATTCAGAACTAAGGTGAAAATCCTCCGCATTTACATTCAAAGTTGGAGATCTTCAACACATCAAATCAAATCAAATTCAATCCAATAGGTGATCTGAAAACAAGTTCAATATCCTTCATATCAACGTCGTCAAATCCAAACACTTCGAAGAACATTCAAATATCGTTCAAGAGTTTATATTGAAAAGAAGAATAAAAGGATAAAATAGTGACCAAAATTGCACAAATGCACTTGAAAGTTTGTGTTACAAACTCATTTAATGATGCTTAATAACAAATAAATTAAACTTGACTAGATCGCTTGTAGCTAATGCTATAAAATTTGGTCCAATTTGACCAAAAAATAGAAGGCTTGGACTCGACTTGACCTAAAATCATGTATTAACTTGATGATAGGATCAAGTTCGGCCAACCCGACTTTAAATATAAGCTTTGATTTGGGGCTAGCCCGAACCAGTATTTTGGCGGGAATAGAATGCATGATCTATGGCACGAAAATAAAAATAATTAGGCTAGATTAAAAAAATGACCCGAAGGGCTCAAGTTTGGTTCATCCAACCTAAACTTACCCACTTAGCCTTTGCAGATGATTTAATGCTACTCGGGAGAGGCGACCACATTTATGTGAAGATCTTAGCAGACGCACTTGGTGAGTTCTTCGCCACTTTAGAGTTAGAAATTAATCAATCTAAATCCCAATTGTTCGATGTCGGGATTAAGGATGAAGAGCTCGTCCTTATTAAAGACATGTTCCTGGTGTCTCCTTAGCATCAAAGAAGCTAAACATAATGCATTATTCACCACTTATTAAACATAATGCATTAGAAGGTGGTCAGCAAATACATTTTCTCTCTCTGAGAGATGTGAGCTCATAATATCGGTGCTTCATGGTGTCGAATGCTATTTGCTTCAAGTGTTTCCTTTCCCTGCAAATGTCATTGATCGAATATTGGTTCTCGCCCGATAATTCATGTAGAGTTCTTGAAAGATCCCAATATCTTGGTCCGAGTGTTGTTTTCCTAAAGATGAAGGAGGTCTTGGACTTAGGGAGCTTCAATCTTGAAACTCATACATCCTTTCTAGAATGCTCTAGAATATCCACCAAAAGGAAGATTCCCTCTGGGTCAAGTAGATACACGGGTAATACTTGGCCTCGACATATGTATGGCACTGGCGAGGAAAAAACATTAATTCCCTGCTTATCAAAAAATTGTTATCTATCTGGGATATGATCCTTGATGCCTCTGGCAATTCCATCATTGTTACGTCAAAGCTGCTGAACAACGGATGCATATGATTGGTTTCATCCTAAAGGGACGATCAAGTTCTGGTACAAATCTGTGTGGAAGAAATGTTAGATTTATATACTGAAAGTAGAATGATTGAGCTTGTATACAATGTTTTCTGTTACCACTATTATAATCTCTATCTGAATTGTTACTTGATTGTATATATTGTCATACAAAAGTTAGATCATACAGTGTTTAGAAGATCACAGAAGTTATAAACTTGGTTGATTGTCTATGCTGGTACGTCTTGACGTATTGATGAATCACAGTGAGATGAGTTCTTCTATCTGACCGTCGTGAAGAACCTAGATCTCAGTAACTTTATGTTGATCTAAACCTCGATAAGGTTTTATGTGAGTATGAGTTATTGACCATCACTTTAACTTGTTATGGGTGAGGGTTACATGAGATAATCCAAGATTCTCCGTATCTTAGGTTGTGGCAGTGCTTGTAAGTCATGTTAGTTACTGTATCGAGTCACTATATCCGTTTAGGATGATGACGTCCCCTTAAGGAGCTCAAAATGTTTATTGTATTAAACCCTGCAGGTTTGAGTTAACTCAAGCACAATAATAAGGTTGAGTGGTACTACTAAGGAATTAAAGAGATTAATTATTTTAAGCATTTAGAGTGTTATAAATAATTAATGGACGTGTGATATCTTAAATACGGGGATTCGTAAGTCTAAGTAAAATCCGTAAGTCTAAGTGCAAGCCCGACTCAACTTCGGTAACAAAGGGGTAAGTCAGTATTTATTCTCGAGTGGAATGAATAAATGTTTATGAATTATTATGTTCTGGATTGAATATAAGATACTTAACATTTAAGGCCATCTTTATTCCTTGCATTTGATCTTTGGGCTGGCCCATCAAGGTCTGTAACTATTGGAAATTTTATCCCCCCTATTGAAGTCCCATTGGGACTCTATTTTGATTTATGTATTATTTAAATACATCTCCTATACCTGGATAGATATTATCTTATATTATTAGATATCAAGAGATAATTATTCTAGATATGAATTATCTTCAAGGTATATGCAAGGATCCTATCTAAATAGGATTCTAGGAATGCATTATAAATACAAGGTGAGAGAAAATCAGATTATCCTAAGCATCAATGTAATTTTCGAAAATTACAGTGCATCACATATGAGGCGAAATTTTGCAGTATTCTCCATAAATTACTCTCACTCGGTATTGGAGAATAGGCATCAGGGATACAGTCCAGAAAATCAAAGCTGGAGTCCGCAATTGATCATATATCCTAGAAATTCGCAGGTAAACATGAGCAAACACCTATGTGTCGCAATTGATTATATAGGTGCATACTATGAATATAATCAATGTATGGTGAATTAAACATCCAAGATAGATCCTCGGAAGCATAGGTAAAATAAGATTTCCCTCAATTGGTATCAGGTCCTAGATTCAGGATCTTAGCTCTGTTGGATAAATTCACGTTTGATTATTATGTGCGCTAGAATTAACTACGGATCCGTCGGTCATCGTGGCTTGATAAACGCGCTTTTTACTCGTTTATTGTTGATATTTTAAGATGAATTTAGATCTATTAAGTGCGTTTATGTATTAGATCATAATGCTTTTATCTATTATTGGAAGATACTGCTCTTGGGTTCCTCTTTGGTGTTTTGTAGGCTTATAAGATGATAATCGAAGCATGAAGCGAAGCATGAGCAAAGAAGAACAAAGCGAGGGGCTAGCGGCCTCGCTTCGCGATCGCTAGCCCATCGTGAAACATCGGAGCATTACATCCGAGCTTAGCGACCGACCTCGCGACCGTGAGGCCGGCCGCTAGGAAAGATGCCGCGACATGAGCCTGCCCGCGAGCCAAGGAAAAGCTATGCCCGATTTCTCGCGGCGCTAGCGACCATGACCCAGCCATGACTTACTAACAGGCGCGAGTCCAGCCATAAGCCGGCAAGAAGAAGCGCACGGAACCTCATGGCCGAGCTAGCGACCATGAGCTCGATCCACAGCAGGCGGTGGGCGCGAAAATTGGGTTTCGCTATGCCTATAAATAGGGCAATGCATAGCCCTCGCGCCTCAACTCCTCCAAAGACGTTTTTACTCTAGTTTTTGATAGTTTTTCATATATTTTGACTTTAGCTTTGATTTATATTCATCTAGCAATAGTTTTTCCATTATTCTACATTAGTTCTACGCATTGTTATCACTTTGGAACGATTTTGTCCGAACGAATTCCGTATTTTCCCATTTTCCACTGAGGTTGGGATACGAACCCAACGATTGTTCTTCAGACGCCACATTACGGGTTTTATCTATATAATTTCTATTTCTATGATTATTTCGTATTTTATTTCGATTTATATGTCTAGCTAAATTTCCGTTCTAATCCTAGGGTTTGCATGATTCTATCCTAAGTGTTGTGATTCCTGCTGTTGTTATTTACCTTCCAGACATTGATTTGTGATTCTTGGTGCTTAATTATATGTGTTAATTTCTTATCAATCTTGATGCATATCTAGTTGCCAGTTAATTACTTAACAATTTTAATTGTCAATCGATCTTGAATACTGTCTGAATAAGCCTTGAGTCGTGGTGAGATAGGAACATTAAGTAGGAAGCTTATTCTTTGTGATCTTTTGGGTTGCTTATTTTCACCTAGAGACATAAGCGTAATAGGAAAATTAGTAATCAACTACTTGATTGTAATAACTGAAATTGTTGGTTATATCTGTGATCTTTTATCTTGTCTGGATTAAAATTTGTTAATAGGAAGTAGGATAAATATACGTTGTGGGTAGGATTAATGCATCCCTATGGTTAGTCTTTCATTCTTATTATCTCTTCAAGTGATTATTGTTTTCGTTTTTATTTGCGTTGTTACCTTTGACTTTGAATTTAATATTCGAAGTCCCAAAACCCTTTAAAACCAAATTTGTTCTTGGATAATGATGAATTATTGTTGAGTTAGCTTACGTGTTTTAGGTGTTACAATCGCGTGGATACGATACCGACTTACCTTTATACTTGCGTTTTAGTGTTAGAAAAGTGGCGATCAAATTTTGGCGTTCTTGGGGATTATTCGATTATATAGGAATAACGGCGATTTGGAATTATTAATTCAAGTTGTATTTATTTTATTTATTTTATTTTCTTTGCTTGCGGATCGATTTCTCTCTTTCTCTCGGTAGTTTATGATCACAAGTTCCGGGGACCTCACGAACAACCGTTGGACCCCGAGATCGAACTCACTCACAAAAGGAAGGAGCGAGAAAAGAGCGACAAGATATGGCGACAAATCCGAACAATCCGAACATCGGGGTGTACCTCTCGAGCAAATTGCTTTCGTCTTCAGCTAATTTTACGAGATTGACGCGAATGGCGAACATGGGACTCCTTGTCACTGTTCGGAAGATGAGACCGTTGAACTACATGTATCGACCTCCGTGAGCAATTTCAAGGAGGCGGATGGGGCCGGAGGTGAATCACGAATAATTTTGAGTTAAAGCCGTACGATCGGCATGGTTCGAGGAGAGCAGTTCGAAGGAGAAGTGATAGAGGATCCGAATGCCCGTCTCGAGACATACCTCGATATTTGTGACACCATCAAGTAGAATGGGGTGCCACAAGATACAATCCGGATCGCATGTTGGGATTTTCTTTAATCAAGCAAAGGGTGGTTGAAGCTTGGACCGCCTTGGCGTAAACAGTTGGGGAATCTTACTGAAAAGTTTCTCTCAAAATATTTTCCACGGCTAAAGCATAGAAGATCATAGCGAGATTTCCCACTTCTCCCATTTGGAGATGAGTCATTATTAAGTCGTGGGAGAGATTTGGGGCTTATTAAGAAAGTGCCATAACATGGATTCTCTAGGGGGCGGATCCTGCAGTTCTATGGTGGGCGACACTCGCATGAGAGCATTGTAGATGCATTGGCGGGGAGGATGCCCTCTTTGAATCGGCGTGCGAGGAAGCTAGCGAAATTTTGGAAGAGATGGCGCCAATAGCTATCAATGGCCTATGGAGAGGACACCTATGGTAAAAGCGACTACTAGTGAAGGCGATTGAAATATGTGATATTATGGGCGGTTCACCATACGAGAAGCCGGTTCGAGAAGGAGAGGAAAGCAAAAGGGGTGCTCACGTCAATCTTTGCAGTCAGATATGAATGAGGCGGAAGGCGTGAATTATATCAATCGGAGGAACCGTCACGGGGGAATCAGGCATCTGATCCGAATAACAAAATCATCCTAATTCTCGTATATGACCCAATAATTTTCAACAACCTCCTTGAGCTTCTCGGTGCAGAATGGAGTAATTCAAGAGGCGAAGTAGAGCTTGGAGGACATGATGTAGCATTGGTTGTGAGCAACCAACAATTGGCGGACGCGTCGAATTCGTTCATAAGCAATATCGGGCGGAAGATAAATCATCAGAGTCAGCGGTGGCGGCTATGGGAAAGCATATGAAGATGATGGAAAATCAAATTAGTGAATAGCCGCTGTGAGAATGGGCAACACAAGTCGGGCCAATTTCCAAGTAACACGGAGGTGAACCACAAAATCATTGTAATGCCGTTCGATTGAGGAATGGGCGAGCTTACAGAACCACCGGGATGAAGCGGCAAAAATAGCGCAAAGATGAGGAACTTCGTGACCGAACACGTGACATGAGCCCGACCGAGAAACCGAGTGACGGTTTGAAGAGAGGCTCGCGACCGACCCTGCGATCGCTAGGCCAGCCGTGAGAAATCGGGCAGAGAGTTCGGACAAGAGTTAGCGACCGAGCCCGCGACCGCGTGCCCGGCCGTGAAGACCATTGAGCGCAACCCAGATGCCTAGTGACCACACTCGCGACCACGAGGATGGCCGCGAGGCACTCCCAATGAAGAAGTATCCGACCTATACCATCCGATTCCGTTTCCGGTCATTTAGCGAGCCCAGTATGATGAGAAGGCGGCCGGTTTATCGAGATGTTTAAAGGTGCATCAATATTCCATTACTTGATGCACTCAGAGACATCCGGGATACGTGAAATTCTTGAAGGATGTTGTGGCGATAAGAAGAAATTGGGAAATTCGAGGCGATAAACTTGTCTCGAGAGTGCGATCTTTGTCTTTGCAAAGAAGTTGCCTCTCAACGGAAGAATCGGGTAGCTTCACCATAGCGTGTGTCATTAGAGGCGAGACATTCTCCAAAGTATTGTGCGATCTAGGGGCAAGCATCAACTTGATGCCGTTGTCCATATTGATAGGCGGAGATTGGAGAGATCAGCCGACCACGATTGCTCTCGGATGGCGGACACATCGGTGGCGTGCTCGTGAATGTTAGAGACTTCATTTTCCATGAGACTTCATAGTTCTCGACATGCGGAGGATGGGAACACGTCTCTTATTCTTGGAAGGCTGTTCCTAGCTACCGGAGGAGCAACGATCGACGTCGAGATGAAGATCTCACCTTAAGGGTCAAGCGATGAGGAGATGAAAATCTCTATTTATGGCCTTAATGAAGCAACACGAAGAAGGCGATGGATGAATGTCGAGTTATAGGCGGTTGTCTTCCACTCAATTACAATCATCGATCAGGTGGAGTTTGTATGCATAACTCGATTTTTTCATCTGAGACCTCGATGAGGCGTGTGATGAGATTTTAGAGTACTGAAGCCGTTGAAGAAGTGAGGCCTAAGAGTCGGTGCCTTATCTAGGCGTGAGGAAACCGATTGGAGGAGAAGATGTTGTGGTGGCAAAAGAGAACAAACCCAGATGGAGTTGAAAGAGTTGCTGACCACCTTGGTATGCCTTTCTAGGAGAAGATGAGGCGTGTCGGTGATAGTATCCTCGACTTTGATAGAGAAAAGTCATGACGATGATTGTCTTTGAAGCATTATAAGTGCGATTGGGTGGACTATTTACGATATCGAGGGTGACCCGCCCGATATGTATGCACCTAATCTGCTAGAGAATGAGTACAAGCGAAGGTGCAACCTCAGCGCGCTGAATCCGGTGATGCAGAGGTCGTGAGGAAGGAAGTCACGAAGTTATTAAGTGGGCATGATCTATGCTATATCAGACGGCGAGTGTGTTGTGACTCAAGTGGTATCGAAAGAGGGTATCACGGTGATCGAGCGAGAAGAAACGAGCTTGTGGCAACAAGACTCATAGCGGGATGCGGTATGCATTGATTATCGTGCTACGAAGCGCCACGAGGAAAGACCATTTTCCTTGCCGCTTCATTGATCGGATGTTGGACGGTGACGGGTTATGAGTTCTATTACTTTCTAGATGGATATTGAGGTACAATCAGTTGCCATCGCCCGGAAGATCGACCTGAGCGGCGTTCACGTGTCGCTTATGCAATTTTGCCTATAACAAAATGCCGTTTGGATTGTGCAATGCTCAATTTGTTGGATTTGTATCTTGAAAGCAGTTTGGTTGAGTTTGTATACAATGTTTCATTACCACTATTACAATCTCCTATCTGAATTGAATACTTGATTGCATATATTTGTGTCCCTTATCTCATATATAAGTTAGATCATACGATTGTGTGAAGATCACGAAGTGCATATGATTGGTTAAGCAATGAGATATAAAAGTTTCACGGTGAGACAACTTGAGGACGAGTTATCGGTATAGGTGCGGTATAGATAAGAAGTGACTTGACTTGGTTGCTTGTCTATCTTTGGTGCGTCTCGGCGTATTGAAGGATCACGGTGAGATGTGTTCTTCTATCGACCGTAGTGAAGAACCAGATCTCGGTGACTTCGATGATCTAAACCTCGACAAGGTATTAGATGAGTATGAGTTCTTGACCATCACTTTGACTTGTTATGGGTGAGGGTTATATGTTCTAACCCAATATTCTCCGCATCTTGGGTGGTTGTAGTGCTTGTATGTCATGCTAGTTATCATGTAGTCAGTCACCGTATCCGTTTAGGATGATGGCGTCCCTTAAGGAGCTCAAAGGTTTATTGTACTAAACCTGCGAGGTTGAGTTAGCTCAAGTACAATAATAAGGTTGAGTGGTACTACTTAAGGAAATTAAAGATATTAATTATTTTAGCGATCGATTGCTATAAATAATTAATGGGCGTTCGATATCTTAAATACGGAGATTCGTAATGTCTAAATGCAAGCCCGACTCACCGCCGGTAATAAAAGGGTAAGTCGGCATTTATTCTCTAGTGGCATGAATAAATGTTTATAAATTAATTTATGTTAAGGTGAACATAAGATAATTAATTTATTTGAGGCCCGTCTTTATTCCTTGCATTTGATCCACAGGTGGCCCATCCAGCCCCTGGCTTAGTAAAATCGGCCGCCTTGTATGCTCCCAAAGGCAAGATTTTATTCTCTTTATCTATAAGGATATTATTATATTTATGGGATATGCATAAATCCTTTCCTTGTGGGATTATGGTAATGCATTATAAATATAAGGTAAGAGATAAAGTCTAGGTTAATGCTCAATAATCCTACACAAATTTTCGATAATCTCATAGTGATTGAGAGAATTTTCGAGAGCATTGTGAGAGTATTGGGTGATTTTTGAAGCATTCTCCATAGATAGTCCTCGCTCGGCGTTGGAGATTGGGCAAGGGATACGATCGAAAGGTCAAAGCAGTCTCGACCGTTTGATTCGTTCATCCGTTCGATCGACCAGACGGATCGAAAGGTAAACACGTGAAAACCCTACGTGTTGCAATTAATTATATAGGCGCATGCTGGGTTTATAATCAATGTATGGTGAATTAAATATCAAGATGGATCCTCGGGCGAGGCTAAACATATGTCATCCCTCAATTGGTATCGAGCACAGGATTAGAATCTTGGCTCTGTTGGATTAATCACGTTTGATTATTACGTGCGCAATTAATTGTGGATCTTTCGTTCATCGTGGCTCGTTTTGTTTTGTTGGGTTTTGTTTTCACCACGAGAAAATCCATGGTTAGATTAGATTTTTCATGTAAATCTTATATGTAAAGAAGCGAAAGCGAAGCACAAAAAGCGAGGCGGCGAAGAATCATCGGGAGAAACCGAACGCACGGCGGCCACCCGCGGCGCGTCGCGCGCGTCGGCGGCGGGCGGGCGAGGCGGTTGAAGGCGGGCGGCGGCGGCGCGCGCTTTCGGCGAGCGAGCGGTGCGGGCGCGGCTGGCGCGCTGGCGCGGCTTTGCTTTCGGTCTTGGCGTGCGTGCGGCGCTCGGCGTCTCGGTAGCGGCGGCACCCAGGCGGCGAGCTTGGCGCTCGCCCTCGTCGGCCTTCGGCGGAAACCTCAGCGTGGTCGAGGGCGGGCGGCGGGCGCGCGCTTTCGCGCGGGTTCTCGGCGCGCTCGGCGGCGCCGGGAAACCTCAGCGAGTCTCGGCACGTCTTGTGGCGCTCGGCAGCGAGGCGTGCGTCTTGAGCGCCCTCGGCGAGCCGCGCCGCGGCGTTCTCAGCGCCTTCGGCTTGCGCGCGCGCTATCTGTGAAACCTCGAGGCGTGCTCGGCGGGGTGCACGGCGGCGCGGAGGCGCCGAATCTCGCGAGACCTCGGCATCGCTCGGCGGCCTCGGTGAGACTCGCGCAGAAACCTCAAAGTCGCCAGGTTTTCTCGACGGGATGGGAACAGCGGCGGTCTTTGGGGCGCATGGGGGCGTGCCCTGGCGGCCCGCCCTCGGTTCTAACCGGCCCGTTTGTTGCAGGTCGACCCGACCCGGTTCGGCCCGACCCGTTTTTAGCCCGGATCCGTTTTCGGCGAATCGGTTTTGACAAATCCGGTCCGTGCCCGTGCGCGAGGCCCGTTTTGAAGTTTATTTACATACTTTGCAATTCTATGTAATAGATTAGGCGAAAGTGCGAGTTCACCGATGGGCCACGATGAGCGTTTTATTTTATTTTTATCGTTCATTGCGCATGGTGGATGTTTATATTATGCGTAGCATGCTATGTATGTTTAAATTACGTTGACAAACCTTTAAGTGTTTCACGTATTTAAGTGCGCATAGTAAGCATGCTAGGTTTATCGCGTTTATCAAGCATATTTTAGAATTACTGCGAGCATGTTTTACATGTTGAGTTCTATGACAAGCATCTAGGATTACGTGATCTGCATGGACAAACCTTTTGAACAAAAAGACTAAGCAAGCAACCCGACAAATTAATTTTCAAATTAAAATGTCAAGACCTCCACCTTTTGATCTCTAAACAAAGTGAGGCATGCTTTGTGAGTGGCGATCACCCAGCGTGGCTTGCTTGCCTTTGTTTATCATAAATTTGTTAGATGAGATTTCTAAATAAAATATTTTAAATCTATTGAGAAGTGGGAGTTTCATGTGGCGATCCACAGCGTTAACTTGCATGTGCGATTTTCATAAGTTCTCTTGAGATAGATATAAAATAAGATAACAAAAGAATTTGAATTGGGCGGTATGGTCAGGTGAGTATGCCAATTCTAAGAATTCATTTCTATTTGTTAAAAATGTGGTCATTGCTTAGACATCACCTCGAGTACAACTTCATGAAGTCCCTTCTTGTGATAGTGATGTGGTCAGTGAGGTCGATCATTAATTTCATTTGTCATAAAGTTAAGTTGACATGGATTGAAATTAAGCGACTAAAGGTATATTTTAGTGCAGTGGGGGTTCATGTGGCGTCACACGCGTGGCTTGCATGTGGGATTCCTTGGGCGATTGGAGGTTTCAATTAATATTGTTTTATCAAAGGTTACAATATTATTATTACGAATTATGTGCGATCGTATGCTTATGTGTTTTACATTATCTTTTGAGATATGTCTCTTACACCGATTATCAATATGCTCGCACAAAATCCTTATCGGTCCAAATTTTATCGAGTGGAAGCGAAACATTGAGAATGTTCTCCTGCTTGAAGAAATTTATATATTCTCACTACACACTCGTCTCAAGCCTCTGAGCGATTTATCATCGATGAGGGCGCGAGGAGCACGAGAAATGGGACAAATCAAATAGAATGGCAAAGTGCCTTCTTTTGGTCACCATGTACGAGTCCTGCGGCTCCGGCATCGAAGATGGAAGATGCGACCACGATATGGCTAAATCTTATGAAATCGTATGAGGAGTCGGATGAGATAATCGCTTGTCATATTTGACAAAATCAATAATGTCAAGTTCAATGAAGGAAAGTGATTCGGTGCATGACCATGTAGAGCAAATGATCAATCTCTTGGAGAACTTCGAGTTGGTTGGAGGATATATTGATGGCGTAGTCGAATCGATATGATCCTCAACACTTTGCCCAAGTCTTTTGATGACTTCGTTATAGAAACGGTCCTTTATGATAAGAGTTATACTCTAGATTCATTGCAAGAGGATCTAGTAGCGGAAGAGCGTAAAATGGGTAAGGTAAATTGTCTTTAGCACGCACCTAAAAAAACCTTCTTTATCAAAGATGAAAAGGAAAGTGGAATTGAGGATGCTAAGGCTAAAGAAAGAGTGGGAGTAATACAAAAGGCTCTACAGCGGTTTGAAAAAGCGAAGGAGAAGGGCAAGTGCATCAAATGCGGTGAGGCGGGCATTGGAAGGCCAGTGCCCTATGCTCAAGGCTCAGTCACGCGTTTGCTTTAATGTGAAACATGTTTAGCGACTTGTTCTACCCATTCTTGGGTAGTAGATCTGGTATGGCGATCATGTTTGTTACACCTGCGAGGGTTCCCGCGGACAAGGAGTCTGTTTGATGGCGAGATAACGATCTCCATGGGCAACGCGCGAAAGTCGAGGCGATTGCGGTTGGAGATGTTTCTTTATTTTTGGGACAACAGTTTTAGTTTTGAAGGCGTTTTATATGTGCGGATTTTGGTGGAACCTTATTCTGTTCAAATTATTTACTCATGGATATTCTATTATTTTTGATAGTGGTGTTTCTATCATAAGAAATGCGAAGTTATACGTGTTGGCACTTTATATAATTAAGCTTTATACTATTTACGCAAAACATAATACCTATAACTATGTTGCATCTTCATCAAACCCTAAAAGAAAGTTTTCTTGCAAGATGACACCACTTTTCTCGGCATCTTAGACTAGGTCACATCAATCTAAATAGGATCCAAAGGCGGCTAAGAATGGGCGTTGGGTAATCTCACGGTTACTCCGGTTCCCGATCTGCGAATCACGTATAGAAGGTAAGATGTCGACCGGACCCTTCAAGCGAAGGGTTATAGAGCCAAAGAAATGTTAGAGCTAGTCCATTCGACTGTGTGGACCAATGTCCACACAAACTCGTGGAGAATGCAGTATTTTGTCACTTTCATTGACGATTACTCAAGGTGCGGATACATATACCGCTTCGCGCAAGTGCGAATGCTTGAGAAATTCAAAGAGTTTAGGCGGAAGTGGAGGCGAAGCTTGGTAAAAGTATCAAGTCATTGCGTTACGATCGCGGTGGCGAATACCTCGAACGAGTTTATGGACTATCTAGTGAAGTGTGGGATTACCTCCGGTACAACTTCACAGGCACACCACAACAAATGGTGTGTCGGGCGAAAAATAGGACTCTTTTAGAAATGGTTAGATCTATGATGAGTTATGCTACATTGCCTATTTCGTTACGGGGTATGCCTTAGAAGCAGTGACATACTTGCTAAATCTAGTACCATCCAAGTCGGTCGAAAAGACCCTTCGAGTTGTGGTTTGGTATGAAGCCGGTTTAAACCACATAAGGATATGGGGCGATCCGGCTGCGTCTTTGAACAAGAAGGCGACAAGTTGGAGGCTAGATCCGATGCAAGGCTGTTTGTGGCTATCTAGAGGGCGAAAGGTGGTTTATTCTATAGTCCCAAGGATCGGAAGGTCGTTATTAGCACTAATGCTCGATTCTTAGAAGAGGACTACATGAAAATCATAAATCAAAGTTGAAATCATTCTTCAAGAATTAGAAGATGATCGTATTCCACCACCGATTAGGCCAAAGGTGCGAGATGTCGAGTCAGTGGGAGGATCGACACGGATACTTCAAGAAATTGAAGTGGGTCGAGTTCCTTGGAGATAGCCGTCTGAGTGGTACCTACCCGACAAGTTGTGCAAGATAGAGAACCACAAGTTTACGCACCCACCGTTGCCATTGTACCTTTAGAACCTCGTCGTAGTGGGAGGTTGTTCGTCGACCCGAGCGATTTATGTTCGTGGGTGAATCTTGGATTTAGTCCCGAAGAAAGCGAGCGATAATCGACCCATGGACATCAAGGAGGCGATCAAGATATTGATGCAAGATCATGGCACACCGTATGGACTTAGAAATGGAGTCCATAGCGCTATGGATGTATATGAAAGACACCTATACCGGATGGCAAGGAAGCCATAGGTAGTAAGTGGATATCAAGAGGAGAGAGATTAGATGGAGGTTTCGACTTTTAAAGCCGGGCTTGTGGCGAAAGGGTACACTCAGTTGAGGGCATCGATTTCGATGAGACCTTTTCACCGTAGCAATGCTCAAGTCCATCGTAATTCTTCCGGCCATAGCAGCCCACTGAACCCAGAGGTTTGGCAAATGGATGTTAAAACCGCTTTTCTAAGCGGTTACCTTGAGGAAGGTAGAGACATCTATGTCGACAACCCGAAGGTTATGTGGTAAAGGGTGAAGAGCATCTAGTATGGAAGCTTAAGAAGTCCATTTATGGACTTAAGCGAACCTCCCGATCATGGAACTTACGCTTTGACGAGGTGGTAAAGTCTATGGATTTACCAGTTGCCTAGCGATAGTTGTGTGTATCGGTTAGATGTTAACGGTGATGTGGTATTTCTTGCACTTTATGTAGATGACATTCTTCTAGTTGGCAACAACGTGAAGTCGTTATCGAGGCGTAAAGAGTTGGTTATCCGATCGGTTTCAAATGAAAGACTTAGGAGATGCGCGTACATTCTTGGGATCAAGGTTTACTGAGATCGCAAGAAGAAAATATTGAGCTTATCTCGGGCGTCTTACATTGATCTTGTGATTACTCGTTTTAGTATGCAGACCGCCAAGAAAGGATTGCTACCTTTCGGACATGGCGTTCCTTTATCTAAAACGCATCACCTATGATTCGCAAAGGAGATAGAGGAAATGAGACAAGTTCACTTACGCTTGAGTCGTAGGAAGTCTCATGTACGCAATGCTATGCACGATGCCGATATACGCTGTCACGGTAGGCATAGTAGCTAGATATCGATCTAACCTGGACAAGCTCATTGGACTGCGATGAAGCATATACTCAAGTACGAAAGGACTCGAGATTATAGGCTGGTTTACCATGCAGATAGTCTAATGCCTTTGGGTTATCTGACTCGGATTTCAAGTGACCGTGATGAGAAAAAGTCTACCTCGGGCTATGTGTTTACCTTGGGAGGTGGGCCGTGATGCGGAGTGCAAGCGGCGATGCATTGCGGACTCTACCATGGAAGCGAATATGTAGCAGCGGAGCTTCTAAGGAGGCTGTATGGTTCAAGAACTACCTCATGGATCTAGGTGTGGTACTGGTTTGCCCAAGAGTATCATAGTTTCTTGTGATAACTCGGTGCGATGCAAACTCGAAGGAACCACGGACCCTAAGGCGACCAAACACATAGAGAAAGTACCATGTCATACGAGAAATCGTTAGGCGGTGACGTGCTGATTGAAAAGATTGATACAACGGAAAATCTAGCGGATCCATTCACGAAGAGCACCGCAAAAGTCTACGATGGACACGTTAGAGGACTTGGATTGCGCGATGGCACCCACTTAGAAAAACTTTTGTATAAGTGGGAGAAGCAAAGTGATGGTTGTTTGTAATAGCTAGTAGAGACACATTGTATACTAAAAGTTTGCTTTAGTATAAGTGGGAGATTGTTGGTTGTATCTTGAAAGCGGTTTGGTTGAGCTTGTATCACAGTGTTTCTGTTACCACTATTACAATCTCCTATCCGAATTGAATACTTGATTGCATATATCATGTCCCTTATCTCATATATAAGTTAGATCATACGGTGTGTAGAAGATCACGAAGTCCGTATGATTGGTTAAACAATGAGATATAAAAGTTTCACTGGTGAGACAACTTGAGGGCGAGTTGTCGGTATAAGGCTGCGGTATAGATAAGAAGTGACTTGACTTGGTTGCTTGTCGATCTTGATGCGTCTACGGCGTATTGAAGGATCACGATGAGATGTGTTCTTCTATCGGCGGTGAGTGAAGAACCAAGATCTCGGTGACTTACGATGATCTAAACCTCGATAAGGTATTAGATGAGTATGAGTTCTCGACCATCACTTTGACTTGTTATGGGTGAGGTTATATGTTCTAACCCGATATTCTCCGCATCTTGGGTGGTGGCGGTGCTTGTATGTCATGCTAGTTATCGTATCGAGTCACCGTATCCGTTTAGGATGATGGCGTCCCTAAGGAGCTCAAAAGATTTATTGTACTAAACCTGCGAGGTTGAGTTAGCTCAAGTACAATAATAAGGTTGAGTGGTACTACTTAAGGAAATTAAAGATATTAATTATTTTAAGCAGTCAGATTGCTATAAATAATTAATGGACGTTCGATATCTTAAATACGGGGATTCGTAATGTCTAAATGCATGCCGACTCACCTTCGGTAATAAAGGGTAAGTCGACATTTATTCTCTAGTGGCATGAATAAATGTTTATAAATTAATTTATGTTCGGTGAACATAAGATAATTAATTTATTTGAGGCCCATCTTTATTCCTTGCATTTGATCCTGGTGGCCCATCCAGGCCCCTGGCTTAGTAAAATCGGCACCCCTGTATGCTCCCAAAGCGAGATTTTATTCTCTTTATCCTATAAGGATATTATTATATTTATGGGCTATGCATAAATCCTTTCCTTGTGGGATTATGGTAATGCATTATAAATATAAGGTAAGAGATAAAGTCTAGGTTAATGCTCATTAATCCTACACAAATTTTCGGTAATCTCATAGTGATTGAGAGAGAATTTTCGAGCATTGTGAGAGTATTGGGTGATTTTCCAAGCATTCTCCATAGATCGTCCTCACTCGGCGTTGGAGATTGGGCAACCAGGGATCTGATCTAGAAGGTCAAAGCACGAGTCTCGACCGTTTGATCCGTTCATCCCGTTCGATCGACCGAGCAGATCAAAGGTAAACACGTGAAAACCCTACGTGTTGTAATTAATTATATAGGCGCGTCTGGGTTTATAATCAATGTATGGTGAATTAAATATCCAAGATGGATCCTCGGGGCGAGGGCTAAACCTAGTTTTCCCTACACCAGCCACGTTCCAAAGATGCATGATGTCCATCTTCCATGGGTTGATTGAAAATATTATGGAAGTATTCATGGATGACTTTTCCGTATTTAGTTCTTCTTTTGACCATTGTATCCACAATCTGTCCCAAGTGCTACACAGATGTGAGGAGACGAATCTAGTGCTCAATTGGGAGAAGTGTCACTTCATGGTAAAGGAAGGTGTGGTGCTTGGCCACAAAGTCTCTGCAAAAGGTTTGGAAGTGGATCGAGCAAAGATTGTAGCAATCGAGAAACTGCCTCCTCCCACAAATGTCAAATCCGTGAGGAGTTTTCTCTATCATGCCGGCTTCTATAGAAGATTCATCAAGGACTTCTCTGCGATCACGAAGCCACTGTGTGGACTGCTAGAGAAGGATACAAAGTTCGTGTTCACTAGTGATTGTTTGGGGCGTTCGAGAAATTGAAGCAAGCCCTGATATCGATCCCAGTTTTGGTATCACCTGATTGGAGTCAACCGTTCGAGCTGATGTGCAATGCTAGTGATTGGGCAGTGGGAGCTGTGTTGGGTCAGAAACGAGATAAGCTATTCAGAGTCATATATTATGTAAGTAAGACACTCGACTCGGCACAAATAAACTACACCACCACGAAGAAAGAATTACTTGTTGTGGTCTATGCTTTCGATAAGTTTAGACCTTATTTGGTGGGCATCCACACAATTATCCACACCGACCATGCCGTCATTCGTCGTCTGTTCAACAAGAAAGAAGAGACAGCCGAGCAGGAGGAGGCGCCCGAGACAGGCGGCACGTTGCACCCACAACCCGTTCAAGGCGATCCCAGAATTTATGAGCGATTGGATCGCATAGACGGTCGTCTCGACCGCATCGACGGGAGTGTGATCTCCATGATGGCCCAGCAGCAGGCCCTCCTCGCCCAACACCAGGTGCATCAAGAACACCAACGTCAAATGATGGAGATGATGTAGCAATGAGGTCAGTGGCGAGGATTTTATCCACTGGGTAGCACGGCATACGAGGTAAGGTCTCTATCCCAACTACTCTTTTCTGCAAACCTTATTGCCTCCATTTCACACCTATTCACAATAAGTTTTAGGGTAGTGGACGAGTTTGGTTGGTTGAGAGCCCTGTTTATGTTTTTATTTTTTCTTGTAAAGTTTTTATGCTTTGGGGCTTTTGTCGTGTCTTTGTTTTCGTTGTTGTGTCTGTCGATCAACGAGTTAAGTGAAATGTGTTAATCCATGTGGCCAATGATGATAAAAATTTTCTGAAAAATATGTTGATAGTGCACATGATAAGTTAGAAAATGACGCATGGATGATTTGAGATTGCTTAGCTTGTTGTTTTTCACCATTTGCTAAAACCATGAGACTTGAGCTTCACTGTATAAACATCTTGATATAGTTTCTTTTAATTGTGTGATATCATGCATGTAATCATCTTCTAGAACTTGTCGTATTTTCTGTGTCGAGGCTACAATATGTGTTTCGAATATGGAAAGGATAAAAGACCATCTTTGTTAACCACATATTTACCCATACACTAACCGAATGATATATACCGTTTGTCGCCTTCTTTGAGCCTTTATTAGACTTTATTTTTTTGTTAACCGGATGATAGGAGGTGAGGATGAATATGGGAATCAAGTGGGGTAAATTGTTTTGATGTATTAAGTTGGGATAAAAGAAAGAATGGTACCTCGATGGAAAAGAATAGACCCTATAAGCTCTATTACAAAGAAAAGAAAAATGATTAGAATAATATGAGCATAAATGGAGCCTTTTATTAAAATATAAGTACCTTAAGTGCATAAACGTTGATTTAACATGTTGGAAAGAAAAAGGAAAATGGACAAAGTCCATATGAATTGAATGTATGAATGGAGGTGCTTGGAGTTATTTTTGAGTCACTTAGCCATATATTACCCTACCTTAACCAATGTGCCTACATTACAACCTATGAAAAGACCTTTTTGATCCTAATTTGAACTCATTTGATGTGGTGGAGATATTAGAGAAACGGCAAGCCTATGGTAAGATTTTGCATTGCATTGATCTTTGAGTGTATACACGTCCTTAATTTTCTTATGAGTTTGAGTGTACACTATATTATACACATGCCTTTGTGAGGGTTGAATTGAATGAGATTTTTCTTTCAATGGTTGTACATTGTCGAGTTGACTAATATCGTCATGTGTACTAGTGTTTTCGAACGTTGAAAGATTTCTGAGGCTTGTTATGGTTATCACTTTTGCTGATGCTCGTTGATCTTTCGTTGTGTCTTTCTTTGTGTTTTTGTTTTGTTTTTGTTTGAGGACAAACAATGCTTCAAGTTTGGGGGTTTGATAAGCGCGCTTTTTACTCGCTTATTGTTATTGTTGATATATCTATTAGGTGCGTTTATGTATTAGATCTTAATGCTTTTATCTATTATTGGAAGATACTGCTCTTGGGTTCCTCTTTGGTGTTTTGTAGCTTATAAGATGATAATCGAAGCACGAAGCAAAGCATGAGCCAAAGAAGAACAGAACAGGGCTAGCGACCTTCGCGGTCGCTAGCCCGATCATAAAACATCGAGCATTCGTCCGAGCTTAGCGACCGACCCGTGACCGCGAGGTCGGCCGCTAGGAAAGACGCCATGACCGCGAGCCCTGCCCGCGAGAGCCAAGGAAAAGCTTCTGCCCGATTTATTGCAGCCAAGGCTAGCGACCGCGAGCCCGGCCGGGAAGCATAGCTAACGGGCGCGAGTCCATCCGCAAGCCGACCGAAGAAGAACGCGCCCAGAACCTCGCCAACGAGCTAGCGACAGCGAGCTCGGTCGTGAAGCGAGGTGGCTGGACGTGAAAATTAGGGTTTCGCCTATGCCTATAAATAGGGCAATGCATAGCCCTCGCGCCCCCAACTCCTCCAACACGTTTTTACTCTAGTTTTTGATAGTTTTTCATATATTTTGACTTTAGCTTTGATTTATATTCATCTAGCATTAGTTTTTCCATTATTCTACATTAGTTCTACGCATTGTTATCGCTTTGGACGATTTCGTCCGAACGAATTTTAGAGGCTTCAACCAATATTAATTTTATCTAAAGGTTACAGTATTGTTGTTACGACTTATGTGCGATCGTATGCTTATGTGTTTACATTACTTTTCAGATATGTCTCTTACTCCGATTATCAATATGCTCGCACAAAACACCTTATCCGGTCCGAATTAAATCGAGTGGAAATGAAACATTGAGATTGTTCTTACTGCCGAAGAAAATTTATTTGTACTCACTACACCTCGTCCAACACCCCTAGACGATTCATCTACCGATGAGGAGCGCAAGGAGCACAAGAAATAGCATAAATCAAATAGAATGGCTAAGTGTCTTCTTTTGGTTACCATGTACGAGTCCTTGCAACTCCAGCATCAAGAGATAGATAATGCAGTCATTATCTGGATAAATCTCATGAAATTGTATGAGGAGTTAGACAGAATTGCTTGTTATAACTTGACAAAGTTGATCATGTCAGGTTCAATGACGGAAGGCGATTCAGTGCATGACCATGTAGAGCAAATGATCAATCTCTTTGAAGAGCTCGAATTGGTTGGAAGATATATTGATGACGAGGTCAAGATCGATATAATTCTCAATACTTTACCCAATTCTTTTGATAACTACCGTGATAGTGTGATCTTATATGAAAAGTGTCATACTCTAGATTCATTGCAAAAGGATTTGATAACGACGGAAGAAAAGATGGGGCAAATGTGCACAGTCTTTAGTACGCACCTCAAGGAATACCACAGCTTCATCGAAAGATGAAAAGGTAAAGTGTAATTCAAGAGATGCTCTTCTAAAGAAAACAGTGGGAGTAATACAAAGGGCTCTACCAGCAGTTTGAAAAAGCCAAAGGAGAAGGGCAAGTGTTTCAAGTGCGGTGAGACTGGGCATTGGAAGGCTAATTGCCCTATGCTCAAGGCTCAAGGTACGTCATTAGCTCTTGTAACATAAACATGTTTAGCAACTTGTTTTACTCATTCATGGGTAGTAGATACATGTACGACTGATCATGTTTGTTACATCTTGCAGGGGTTCCTACTGACAAGGCAGCTGAGTGATGGCGAGATAACGATCTCCATGGACAATGCGGGAAAGTTGAGGCGTTGCAGTCGGAGATATTACTTTATTCTTTGATAGGACATTTTTAGTTTTAGGAGATGTTCATGCCGGAGTTTCGACGGAACCTTATTTTCGTTTCTAAACTATTTACTCATGGATATTTTGTACATGAGTAAAATACCTTATGGAAATTTAAATGATAGTCGGAGAACTGATACAAAATAAGAGTCCAGGCAGATAATCTATACTGAGAAAATTGTCACAACACATCACATTATCAATCCTCCACTTTCCCTACTTTACTCCACATTTTCAACCCTTACCATCATCTTTCACATCCTACTCTAGCATATACCTACTCTAGTGTATACCTTATGAGACTTCTCAACACTTATTATCATCATACCCACTCATTCAACAAAACAAAAGCAATTTGTAGTCATATTTCCATTCATACCAATCGTCTCACTTCAAGAAAAATAATAAACTCTTATGTCTCAAACAAATTCTAAGGTAACATCTGTAATCCTCTCTGCATTTTTTTTGATAACCATCTAACTATACACACTTGATTCCATTTCAGTAGCCATCACCCATTCATTGATACCACAAATTTCCACAACATTCAAGTAAAATTAGTAAGATGTTGGCTTCAAATCCATCTATTCTACAAGCACACAATATTATTGGATCTGGAGACGAAACGAGATTTTTTTTGAATTACTCTGCCATGAAGCTCACCAAATTCCTACATGCAAAGCAATTCAAAACAAAAAAAATCTCGTTACGTCTCCAGATCCAATATCAATCCAACGTCGTTCAGCTCACAGACGATGTCGTCTTTCTTTTATTCAACACGTCGAAGTCGAACGACTCCTCCAAGCCACATGCCAAAACGATGTAGTTTCGAATGTATAAGTGAAAAAAAAATCCACCCCAATTTCTGTTGCCATTCTAGTTGGCGTTCAGGTATCGGAAAATAATTTGGGCCATAAGTTAGTACATTTCTCAAAGTTCAAGACTTGTTTCAACTAAAAGTACTCTGTTAATTGACTCATAATCGAATGAGGTAATTGTAGAGGGATAGTTAACCCAAGTCGTCTCTCAAGGAAAACTTAACAGGGCTTATTGTTCGAGTCAAACACATAAAACGGTAAATCATAAACACTCTAATACCAACGGGTTTTTGAACAAATGGGAAATGAAATGCGAAAAATAAAATGTAAAAGAAAGCAATCTAACTAGGAGTTGTCAATCCTTAGTTGAGAACCTACGAAAACACGAATGTAAGAAGGTAAGCATAGAACAAACTAAACTAGATCATCAAACATGAAACAATAAAATTCAACGGAAAGAGATTCAACACAATATTAACTTCCAATATCAATTGCATAGAATGTAATTTATCGAATGCCGAAGAAATAGAATCAATCAAGAAAGCAATAATCTAATGTCTGCTATTAAATTGAATCCAACAACAATCTCAAAGCAAAGCACGTAAATCGATCGAATGAAGTTCAACACAAATTATAAAACATCCAATATCAACTATGAAATTGAATCCAACAATAATCTCAAAGCAAAACACATAAATGATAGAAAGGAATTCAACAGGAATTATAAAATAAAGTGCAATAATCGAAGGAATGAAAAATAGGAATTGATACTATGCTTCTATCTCTCTTGTCGCCTGAAACTCCCGGAAGATCGTCTGAAGAAAAGCGGCTGCGTGGAAGAAAATAAGAACTGAATGAATAATAATGCCCTAACTCAGCGTGCATGCGAGCGCGGGTTCAAAATAAGCGATCGGTGCGGAGCGTAAAAAATGAGCTGAGCGCCGGTTGAGACTGAGCGCTCGCTGATTCGGGTGTTCTGTCTCAAAGGTGAGTGCTGGCTGGGAATGAGCGCTCGCTGATGGAGAACTTCTGTCTCAGAAGTGAGCGCTGGCTCGAAGTGAGCGTCGGTTCACGTTGAGAGAGCGCGGTGCGGAGAGTAAAAAAGGAGCCGAGCGCCGGTTGAGACTGAGCGCTCGCTGATTCGGGTGTTCTGTCTCAAAGGTGAGCGCTGGCTGGGAACGAGCGCTCGCTGATGGAGAGCTTCTGTCTCAGAAGTGAGCGCTGGCTCGAAGAGCGGGCGCAGAGGAGAGCGTGCGCACAAGGGAGGCGAGCGTGCGGAGTTGAGCGGGCGTTGGGCGGACGAGGTACGGATGGGAGTGGGCGCTAGGCTTACGACGCGGCGCGGGGCGAGCACACTGAGCGCGCGGTGCAGAAGTTGAACGCGCGCGAAGGTGCAAAGGAATGAGATGAGAGGGCGCTCAAGAGTGAGAGGGCGCTCAAGAGGAGAGGGCGCTCAAGAGTGAGATGGGGCTGTAGCACGCTGCTGAACCGACGTTCGGCCATGAGCCGGCGTTTGGCGTGCTGAACGCGCGCGAAGGCGCCAGCGCCGGGGCGCGAGCGGGCGCACGGAGCGCACGTGCGTGACTTTGAAGAAATGATTTGTTCTCCCTCGTCTGAACTCCGAATTACGATCCGTTTGCGCCTACGGACTCCTATCGAGATGATCTTCAATATAATTTAAACCTTGGCATATCTATTTCATCCTATTTAATATCGTTTTCCAAGAATAAGCACGCGCAGAGCGCACATGCACGACTTTGAAGTAATGATCTGTTCTCCCTTGTCCGAACTCCGAATTACGATCCGTTTGGACCTACGGACTCCTATCGAGATGCTCTTAAATATAATTCAGCTCTTGGCTGATCCATTTCATCCTATTTAATACCGTTTTCCTACAAAATATTGAAACAAACCAAATAAGTCTGAATCGATAAATACTAATCAAAACGACGGCATGAATAGAACAAATCATGGGATACAACATGTATAAGAATACCAATAAAAAGCACAAAACAAAACCAAACAAAGACATTATCGAAAAACTTGAAAGTTGAGGCCATGAACTGAAAAACTTGAGAGTTGTGGCCATAAACTGAAAATCGTGAAAGTTGAGGCCATAAAATGAAAAACGCTGAAAGTTGAGGTCATAAACTATAATTAACCCAGAAGGCCAAAACGTCGTTGTTTCTTGTATATGTGAAAAATAAAAATCCACTTCAAATTTGTTGTCGTCCTAGTTAGCATTCAAGTGCCGGAAAATATTTTCAGGCCATAAGTTATTACATTTCTCAAAGTTCAGGATATTTTAGAAAAACTTGAAAGTTGACATCATAAACTGAAAAGCGCTGAATGTTGAGGCCATAAACTATAATTGTAATAACCCAAAAAATTTAAAACTTTTATTAGTGATGTTTAAACCAATTAATTGTGGTGCTTAGACCTTAGTTATGTTTAAGGTAACCAACGAAACGAATTAGAATCGATTCGGAGATCGAAAACTAGAGAAATCAAAAACTAGTGACTAGTCCTACCGGATTAGGGTTTTCTGAATAGCCTGAACATAGAATAAAAGATCGAGAATGAATCTCAACAAAAGGATTTCATTTCTAGAATCCTCTCATGAAAACATGTGAGAAGCCAAAGAATGAGAATTTTCGGGCATGCTTGCCCGGTCAGCTTTAAAAGCACTATTCACGAGCCGGATCAACTTTCAGTCCGTGCTAATCATGAAAATTAATGATAACAATCAAATTCATGAAGGAATATATTATTATGAATTTAGTATTCATAAGAATCAATTTCTGAACGAAATTCCTGAAGAACTTAACCGAACGCAGGGTATAAATATCGGAAAAACCCTAAACCGATCTGAACGACCCGAAACTCGAAAAAGGGTTTAAATCAATAAGAAATGATTTATAAGACTCAAATTAATTATGAAAGCTCAAGAATTGATAGAATTTTGAATGAGCATAATTTAATCGTTTGACCGTTTTTTCCGCGATAACTCGGAATTGACTTATCGGATGTCATCCGAACTTCACAAAATTATTATGAACCATGAAATAATTCTTTTTAATGCTATTTAAGAAAATAAAACCTTAAGGTTCCGAGAAATCAATCGAAAGTGCGATAAAACTTAAAGAGTCGGTATTAACATGTCAAATCGGGTAATTTGACTAGTCTTCTGCCAACCACCACAAAGAGACTCTCCATATAGGCTAAAAAGGGGCTCATTTGGGCAGAATGCTCAGCAAAAAAACGAGCTCCCTCTTTCTCTCTCTAATTTGAAAATTCTCTCATTTGTTCTTCAACTTTCCAAGCTTTAATCTTCCTTTCCAACCCATTCCAACCACCAAATTAAATTTCTAAGACCATAATAAGGTATTATTCATCATTCTCTTCATTTATAATGGAGTAGAATTTTTGTTTGAATTTTTTTTGATTTATTTCATGAAGAACCCTAGTTTTGTTCCTCATTTTTTTTCATAGCTTTTGAGCCATCAAATGCTCTCAAGTCATGAATGAAATATGCTTAGAAATATGTTCTAAGGCTATAGTTAAAATTTGGGAATTTTTGGAGCATGTTTAATATTTTTCGATTTATGTTATATTTCTTTTTATATGTGATAAAGCATGCTTTTGTGAATATTATTTGATATTGTTTCTTTTTGATATATTAGGATCATGTGGAATAAATATGGTAATTTTCAAAATATTTTTGGAATTTTCTTGTATTTATTTTGATTTTATTTTATTGGAAAATAGTTGAGGTATAGTGTTTAATATATGATATGAACATCATATATTAATCTTGAAATTTTTGAAACACTACTCCTATTTTTTCAAAAATGGGCATAATTTATTTATGTATTTTTAAGACATTGTTTGATTTTATTTGTTGAGAAATATTTGAGATATAGTGTTTAATATATGATATGAACATCATATATTAATCATGAAATTATTGAGACACTACTCCTATTTATTCATATGGACCGAAAGAATATATATATATATATATATATATATTGATTTGATTTTTATTTGTTGAAAATAATATGATATGTGATGTTTAGAAATAATATGAACCTAATATGCATTGTTGGGAATTTATTGAACACATATGTAAAATATGTGTGAGGACAAAAAGAATTCCAAGCATTTGGTTCATATTATAAATATTAGTTGATGTTTAATGTTAATATTACATGTTTATTGCATAATATAAACATATTGTGAAGGAATGAAATTTATTGAATATGTATATATATATATATATATATATATATATAGCAATTTAGAAATATATATAGTGAAAAGGCATGTGTTTTAATTTTAATAAATGATATGAGATGATATTTCATGTGTAGTATAAGGTATAAGCATGATATGATTTTTGTGGAGTTTATTGAACACCTATGTGCATAAGTTAACATTACCGAAAACTTGGAGTGTTTTAACCTATGGTTTAAAATCTTATATGATGATATTGAATTGGAAATTAAATTCTATAGTATGATAGGAGTATATCATGATTTTATTGGAATTTATTGGATACATATGCTAATTGTTCCTAATTATCGAAAACATAGCAAAATGGTTAAGTATGTGTTTAATTTTAGTGGTAATGATGCTATGATAGTTAATTTATAAGCTTGGAATGAATGGTTGTGATTGTGATGAATGAATGGAACACTTATGCACACATACACAATGATTGTGTATTATGTTAGAAATTAGGGTTCCTAATGCTTTCATATATTTTATGTTGTGTATGGTATTGTATAGTGTTGAACGGTTATGTTTATATTGTACCGACAAACAAAACCCCAAACGTAAACAACATAATACTTTATGTACGAGAATCCAAAAGAAATCGACCAATTTCGATAACTTAAGAATGAATTAATGAGAATCGAAGTTATACACAAATTTAGGGTTTTCCTATTGATAATAGGATACTCAAACATGAGTTCCTAAGTTAAAGAAACCAAAACCCGAGTTACAATGTTGATACTTAATAACGACAACTCAATACGATGTTAGATTGAGCGTTAAGACAACTCGACAACGAATAGGGATTATACAACTTATGCAATCTCCGACAAGTTAAGAGAAACAAACAACGCCGTAAAGTGTAAACAAAGATTCAAACATAAGATGTCAATCCTTATGTCTCGAAGTTCGAGTTAGTATACACAAAGAACTTCGTTAATTCCTAAGTGTTTACTTACATAATGGTATGTGATCACTTGAATCATAAGTCAAGACTCCCATTTTATTTGTCGTGTTAATACGATAAGTCGTCCAACATAACCTACTAGGACGTAACTATAATTGTTAAGTCTAGTTAGTGGCTTGAGAATATCCTAAATTACCAATCATAACTTGAGTACTAACAATCTATAACGTAATAACGTTTAGAAGGATACTAAAGTTAAGAGTCGAGGATAGACTCAGAGTATGTGATTCATAAGTTGAAGTTCACCTATGAATGATTAAGTAATATAGTTTGGGAATTGAGAATGTAAGATAATAGAAATTATCTTAAAACAATCACATGAAATCATAAAGAGACCCTAATTGGGAGCTTTAAGTCGTAATTTATAAACGACCTTCGATCGATGGAAGGAATTTAAGAAAGATTATTTCACCTGTTCACTTAGACTTACTAGCTTCGAACTAGCAGGTGGGCTCTCTTGAAACAAAAAGGATATGCATATCTACCTCAAAGCATGATTTACAAAAGCTTTATGAAATATTATTCCATGAAATGTTATTGACTGCCAAATGTTTACGTTTTGTTGTGATCCTATCTGAGATTGGTATATCCAATGTGGTATGTGAATGAATTGGTCCACCAACGTTAAAAAAGAGTAACGATCGGATCCGACTTAGTTAAGGACTAACTCGGATTGTGTACACGTGTGACTGTGTGTTAAGGTTAGCTACCTCGACCGGTCACGGCGATTATGTGTAGGTGGCCACCTCCATAGTGCGCGAATGAATGAATGAACGAATGAGTGATCAGATATGGAACAATATGGATAAATAGTTCGGCCGAACGCTTTTGAAAATGATAAAATATTTGATAGGCATGAGTTTTCGACTAAAATCCTCATGCGCTATTGTGGGCAGTTCAATAACTTAAACAAAGAAAATGTTTTCGGCAATGAGTCCACTGAGTACTTTTGTACTTAGCCCTGCATCTCGTTTTTGATGTGCAAGTTGAGCAGGGATTGATGATGGATGCGAGGTGGTGCAATGTGACAGTTGTTTTGATGTTTTATTAGAAAGGATTTCTAGAACCTTGGGCATGCATCGTCATATGCATGTCCACACGTTTATTTGCTGCCTAACTCTGATATTATTTGATGTCTGGATTATAATTCTTTGTCATACAGTATTGAACTTGAGGTCGCACTGCGTTCGAATTGTGCCCCGATTGGGCTATATGTTTGAACATCGAACCTTTTGGCAAGTCCTTATGTGACTTGAGTTTGTATCGAATAGCCTATTCCTTTCAGTCTATGCTTGTATTCGTAGTTGATTGGTTAATTGTATTAGTTATATATATATCCGCTGCATTATCATATCAGTGACGATCCATATGATCCGTACTTCTCTGAGAAGTCGGGTCGTCACAATAATTAACCCTTGTATAATTTGATGTTGAGATGAGACTCATTTTTGTATATGATAGGAAGTTAAATGTTTTGATTGAATAAAAATTATATATTATTTGTTACAAGAATATAATTATCAAGAAAATTTGTATGTGTTAAATTTTCTTTATAATCTTTCTAGCACGATATATAAACAAATGTGTAGGATTAGGCAAAAAAATTCAACACATCAATATATAATAGGATTAGTGAAATTTAGTGCCACCTTATTCTCATATCCTATGTGACACCATTATATTCCTACATTCTTATTTATCTAAATTCTCTATTTAATATATTCTAAATTCTAATTTTAATCATACTAAAATTATCTTATCCCACATTGATTTCTAATCATAATAGAATTAGTGAAATTTAGTGTCACCTCATTCTCATATCCTATGTGTCACCATTATATTCCTCCATTCTTATTTATCTAAATTCTCTATTTAATGTATTTTAAATTCTAATTCTAATCATACTAAAATTATCTTATCCCACATTGATTTCTAATCATACTCCCACAATTGAAAAAACTTATATATATACTTAGAATCAATGCATATTTTTTTTCATTCTACAATTATTTTACATCACTAAGTTAATTTGGCTAATTAATTAATAAGGTGTGCAAATAAATAGTTATATATTTTTATTTATCTAAACTCTCTATTTAGCATCTTTTAAATTCTAACTACAATCATATTAAAATATCTTATCCCACATTGATTTATAATCACACTCCAACAATTGAACAAATTATACATATACTTAGAATCAATACATATTTTTTCATCCGACATTATTTTACACCACTAATTTAAGATTGAATATGTTGTTACGAGATAATTAATATTTGATATTAGTTATATAAGATATAACATTTAATATTTTAAAAAAATTAATTAATTTTAATAATAAAACTAATCATCACATATCGCTTACAAATCATACTCCACCAGTCCACCTATTGGACATTAATCTATATAAAAAAATTAAAATCAATGTATGTTTTTTCACCCCACAATTATTTTACATTCTTATTTATCTAAATTCTCTATTTGATATCTTTTAAATTCTAATTTAATCATACTAAAATTATCTTATCCTACATTGATTTATAATCATACTCCACCAACCAATTATAATAATATATATATATATATATATATATATATATATATATATATAGGGAGGGTTAACGTGAGAACCATTTTTATTTAGAATCAATGCATATTTTGAATCCGTTATAATTATTTTACACTACTAATTTAATTTAGCTAATTAATTAATTAAGTGGCCAAATAAATAGTTATGTATTTTTTATTTATCTAATTAGGTGGCCAAATCTATTTAATGTCTTTTATATTTCAATTATAATCATATTAAAATATCTTATCCCACATTGATTTCTAATTATACTCCACCAATTAAACAACATATATAAATACTTAGAATCAATGTTTATTTTTTCATCCTACATTTATTTTACACCACTAATTTAATTTGGCTAATTAATTAATTAAATGATCAAATAAATAGTTATATATTTTTATTTATCTAAATTATATGTTTAATGTCTTTTAAATTCTAATTCTAATTCTAATTATATTAAGAATATGTTATCCCACATTTATTTCTAATCATACTCCAGTAGTTGAACAACTTATATATATACTTAGAATCAAATTTAATTAATCAAATTTGAGGCAAGTGCGGTTATGTATATGCTAGACATGTTCTTTATTTTTAAATATTTTTTTATTTATATTATTTATTATTAATGTTTATTTTATAATATTCAAATCATTACTGAGACAGATAAACAATTACTGTAACTACTTATATTTATAAATTTAAATATAGTTCGGTAGTTAGCACGTATTTTTGGAATAATAAGGATTAATAAAATTATTTTTCAATCAGATTTTGAATACGAGCATATAAATTCCAATAACTATAACAACTTATATTTATAAATTTACACGAGTTTGAGTAATTAATCGGATTTAAGACGAGTGCATGTATATATATTATATACATGTACAAAAATCTATCAACATGCTTACGAATGATTAAAGCGATTGCGACCATTAATCTTCAAGCCTACGTTTAATTTTCATCATATTTTAAATGTTTAGTTATTTTCATCATTTTAATATTTTCATAATTAATGGTGCTCGATTTTTTTAATACTGTGTACTATTACTATTTACTTTATAATATTTAGATATTATTATACGGGTTTTGATAATTAGTATGTATTTTTTACATAAATATTTTATTTCTTATAACCATAGACACAAAGTAATGTAATTTTTCGTCGAATTTCGACGGGTTACATACTAGTTAGTTAGAATCGAAAATAGCTTGAATTTGATAAGATCAATCTAGAATTGAATGGATTGATCCGATTAATATCCGTTATTATAAGAAACAAGGCCCATTGACCAAATCTAATCAAGCTTTCTCCAAGCCCAAGCCCATATTCTAGATTGTTCCATGATACTTTGTGATCACTAGAAAAAAAACCCTCATTTGATCATTTGCAAGTTGCTCATGACACTCGCTCACTCAATAGTTTTTGGGCAAATCAAATTTCTGATGAATTAAGGGTCTCTTCCCCCTTTTTCCTTCTCTACCGCTCTAAAAAAGAATTCACTCTTTTTTCCCTCCTTTTCTTTCCCTCTCTTTTGCAGCAAATCTCCATTGAAACACTACAGGAAAACTTTCATCTCTCTCCCCACTCGTTTTCCAACCGTTGACTGTTTCTCCTCCTCCCCGCTCTCTCTCACTCTTTTCTCTGGATAGACACAAGGTACATTACTTGCTTGCATGAGTGAGATTTGTCGAATCTGTTCGTGCATTTTGCTGCAGTGCGTGAAAATCGAAGTGCCGAGATGCTTGATTTAGTTTTGTATTATACGGTTTTGCTAGTGAGTTTATGGGTTTTATGTTTGTGGTCGTTTCTAGGGTTTCCGTTGATTTTGATGTGTGCGGTTATTGGACTGTGGAGCCTGATTTTAATGTTACTTTTTTTTCTCGTATTTATACTGGAATTTTGGAAACCGCTTGTAAATGTCACTCCATGTTTTCGAAATTGAAGTTGCTAGAGCGTCGCGCAAGCTTTCTTCGCCCCGTCAAATTCTTGTTTGATTGTGTTACAATCTCAGCACTCTTATTGAGCAATGCTTCATTTCCTTGCTTCAGTCCTTTTAGAGAAAATTCGCAACATAAATTTCTTAAGAGTAGCCATTTTAAATGAAAAATTAGACTTTGGGGATGATAATATATGAGCATCTTTATGATGAGCTTGTTCTGTGTAAATAGACAATCTAAGTTTTGTTTGGTGTTATTCCTGAATATTTAGTCTCTAACGAGAATGAAATTTGGTTGCCGCTGCTTTTTAGCCTTTTTCTTGACATGTGAAAGTGATTCATCGGTAAAAGACATCTTTTCATTTTGGGTGTGGCAAGACATGCATTCAGCATAGATAAGAGATGAAGCTTAAAGTTCTTACTCTTGGGAATCTTCGGCACAGGTTTTAGTAAAAGTTGTTGGGTGTATTGTGAGTGGAGTAAATGTCCCACATTAATATAGTATTAAATTAGTTAGTTGTGATCCATAGGTGGTAAAATGTGTAAATAAGTGAGTTGTAGAGGGTGATAAAGAGAAATAGTAGTAGAACATGAATGGTAAAAGGTGTAAATAAAGAGTATTGTTGAGGGAATAAGTAGGGATGATAGTTAACATAAATGGAATAGGAAGGAAACTGGGGGATGTCCCAAAAATGAAAACTAGAAAAGAAATTGGGGGACGGAGGGAATAATTGTGACGTCCAGTGCATGTGTTATTGTAGCTTCATTAATTCAATTATATTGTTATTGCGCTATCGTTGCCCTCCTTTTTGGCCTCCAGCTGAGCTAGATGAGACTTTTTATTTTACATTTTCCCCTGTGTCATATTTAATTACCCATTACCAGGATATAATCTTGATATATGCTTCATGAGCATAGTTTTGTCTTGTTGGGCATTGTATATGAAGCATTTAGTTAATTTCTTGGTTCACCTCCTAAAATGGCTTATATATCATAGTAATCCAAGTAAAGTTCTGCATGAGGTTAAAGTTTTGAAACCTGAACTTTGAAACATTTTCAGGTAAAAAACTGCACTTGTTGGATGTGAATGTGGGGTACTAGGATCATAGTCTTGTAATTATATGATTTATTTGTTTTATCTAAAGTTGATATACTTGTAGATGTAAGAAATCTAAGGCAGAAAGTTCATTGGGACTCCTTTGCAGTGAAATACCTGCCACAATCTGTGTATTCACTTGGTCATCAACACTTTTTAACCAGCATTTGATGGAATTGTTGGTTGCTGTTAAGTGAAATAATATGAACAAGATAAGCTTTTATCTGGGGAAGTTATTTATAAAACGGGGTGGAAGTTGTCATCTGAACCCAGTGTTATTTCTCATTACTTCTAATCTTCTATCTATCATGTCCCAGGCACATATCTAATCTCTTGGTCTTCAAATAAAACTTGTTTGCTGCTTTGTGTTGTAAATGTTTCCTATTGATGGCTTCTTGATATATTTTGATCAGGTCTTGATTGGCAGTTGAAGCTCAGGTTATTTTTATGGATTTGTTGTGATCAACTTTGCTGCTTGGATACAACAAGTTCCTGTGAAGGCCAAGCGCTTCGTGCTGCTTGGCCGTTGCTATTAAATCAGCTTCTATACCACAAGGTTTGTATTACTATTATTTAATTGATCTTCCACGCCACAAATTCCTGTGAAGTTTTGTATTAATTTGGAGGGTTGTAGTTTGGTTTTTCTTATTATTAGGGAATTGGGGAGTGTTGGTTGTGCCTTGTGTTTATGTTAAATTGCATTTTATTAATGAGATCAGACTGTTAGCTTGCACTTGTAAGTAGTGTTCATGGATATTGTGATTGCAATGCTTGCAGAAGACAACAATTGACAATCTACATGTTTGGTGTACTTAGGTAGCTTACTGTGGAATCTGGAAACTAGTTTATTTTCAATGGAGTGCAACAAAGATGAGGCTATCAGGGCCAAGGAAATTGCTGAAAAGAAGATGCAAAGTAACGACTTCGAAGGTGCCCGGAAGATTGCTTTGAAAGGAAAAAACCTCTATCCTGAACTTGAAAATATTTCCCAGATGCTGACCATCTGTGATGTGCACTGCTCAGCTCAAAGTAGGATTCTAGGATCCGAAAAGGATTGGTATGGAGTCCTTCAAGTTGAGAAGTTGGCTGATGAGGCAACAATCAAGAAACAATATCGTCGGCTAGCACTTATTCTCCATCCTGACAAGAATCGATTTCCTGGTGCTGAGGGGGCTTTTAAGTTAATTTGTGAAGCAAATGCATTGCTTTCTGATCCAGCAAAGAAATCTTTATATGACAATAAGATCAAGGCAAGAACAAACCCTCCGAATCATCAGATGAACAGAAGTTCTCAGCTCAATAACCAATATGGTGCTCAAAATAAAAGCACATCTAATGGTGTCAGCAGCCTGAATCAACATCAAAATACTCACTCTACCCCTATTTTCTGGACATGTTGCCCTTACTGCAAAGTAAACTACCAGTATCTCAGACAATTTATCAACAGATATCTGCAGTGCCCTAAATGCTTAAAGGGTTTTGTTGCATATGAAATGAGTGCTCCATCCTCAGCTAAGGTGGGGCTCCAAGGTTTTCAGCGTGGGCCATCAAAACCTGATGTACGCCAACCTGATGGTTTTCATGAGACTAATCAGGCAAATTCTAGAATTGGTGTGCAAAATGTCAAATCACCTTCAATGTCACATGCTGGACCACAAGGGGCTGCCAAGATGAAAAATGTTCAGCCACAGCCAAGTGTCCGTAAAGGAGGTGGTTCTGAGAGTACCAAAGTAGCCAGTACTGCCGAGAATTTGAAGACCAAAGGGACAGATAACCTCAATGTCAGTTCTTTGCATGGTGAAAAGGTAGGTATAACATCTAATGGTGATCCAGTTCGTAGAGAATCAAGAAATACAAGGACCAAAGGCCAGAAGAGAGGGAGGAAGTTAGTGCTGGAATCTAGTGATGGTTCTGACACGGAGCAAGAGAGTCTTGGTGATGATGATGCTACTGATCTGAAGTCTGAATTTACTCATGCTCAATTTGCACGTAGATCATCACGGAGCAGGCAGCATGTATCTTACAACGAAGCTGGTGAAGATTATAATTCTAGACCTTCCAAGAGAGCTCAAACAGCCAAAGAGGCAGAGGGAGAGGAGCATAAGGATGCTGTTGACAGGGGAGACCCAAAGCATGGCAATCAAAATAGTTTCCCTACAGTTCCAGATTCTTCTATGTTTGAAAACAAGGAAACAGGAGCTGCTCACTCCAAAGAAAGTCTGAAGGACAGGAATGAGGGCTTTGATAAAGAAGCTGAGATCAGAGTGGTAACTGGTGGTAGGTCTAGTGCTCCTGCTGACCCAGTTGAAATTGAAAGCGATTCTGATCTAGATTTATCTTCAAATAATGATTCAGATACACACTGTTTGGATTGTCCTGATCCAGAATTTAGTGATTTCGAGAAGATGCGTCATGAAAGCCAGTTTCGTGTGAATCAGTTTTGGGCTTGTTATGATACATTAGATAGCATGCCAAGATTCTATGCTAAGGTGAGGAAGGTTTGTTATTCTCCTTTTGAATTGCATATTACATGGCTGGAAGCTGTACCTTTACATGATTCTTTTAAAAGATGGGTAGAGGAGGAGTTACCTGTTGGTTGTGGAAGTTTTAAGATTGGTAAAGCTGACAAAATATCAGGATGCTTGTCACTCTCTCATCAAGTGCATTGTGAAAAAGGCAAAAAGAAAGGTTCTTTTTTCATATACCCAAGAAAAGGGGAGGTTTGGGCTCTTTTGAGAGACTGGGACATGAGTTGGAGTTCCGACCCGGAGAATCATCAGGAATTTAGATATGAAATTGTAGAGGTGCTCTCGGATTTTGCTGAAGATAGTGGTATAAAAGTTGTCTACTTGGATAAGATTACTGGATTTGTGAGCCTTTTCCAGAGGGCTGACCAAAATGAGACCAATTCATTTTTAATAGGGCCAACAGAGCTGTACAAGTTCTCCCACTGTGTTCCCAGTTCAAAAATGACTGGCACGGAAAGAGGAGGAGTGCCAATAGGTTCCTTTGAACTTGATCCTGCTTCCATACCTCTTAATTCTGATGACTTGTATTTTCCTGGTAAAGCAAAGATCGAGTGTAGAGATAAGGATCCTGGTGTTGGTAGCTCACTGCCAAAATATGCTGAGGAAAAGGGTAAATCTGTTGCATCAGGGAGTTTTTGTAGTCCACATAAGACTGTTGATTTGGAAGGGACTAGAGGGGATAACCTCCGGCGATCTCCTCGAGGAGTGAATATTATGGGGCAACGCACAAATTGATGCAATCATGTATTCCCCCAAACCAGTTACCAAGGGTGGCAAAGATTTATGGCTAGCTGATGTGGCTTTTGTGTTTTACCCTCCACTAGAACAGGTGCGAATTTGGCAAAACAAAAGGTAGGTACTCTTGATTAGGGTGGTTTTTACTATTTGGCTGTTTTATGGACCAGTTTTCAGACATTGGAATCTCGGACCTGTCTTGATATCTTCTTCTGAAGTGTCTTGTGCGGTCTGTACAAAATTTTTAGTTATTGCATCATAACAGGAACCGTAGATGAGATTCTTTTGTTCCAATCTGAGGTTCCAGCTTACTGGTAAAAATGCTGTCTTCTGAGGGCTCTGGAATCTGCTTCTGAGGGTATATATTTTTCATAAAAAATATGTCCATGATAGTGTTGGTGAGAGTAATTTAGCCTTTGCAGATTGATAAAGACTTGTTAACCTTGTAGTCAGCAGCTTTTCTAACAAGGAGAAGATGACTGTTCTTTTGTTCATAGTTTCCATTTATCTTTCGCCTTTCTAGGTAATGTAAAATTATTTAGCCTTTATTAAGTATCAAGGTTAAATCACTCTTGCATGCTATGAATTTGGAGCTCAAAGTTATGCACTAGGTCCATCTAGTAAATGTTGGTCTTTCATTGTTGGCTTGTAAGCTACAAATCTAAGAGTGAGATTATTAGTTGAAAAATTCCACAGGTCATATCTAGAATTTTGAAATCAAAATCGGATTGTGGTTTGTGATATTTTTGGCAATAGAACATTTCTGCCCCCTATTGATTTTTTGATGGAAAATTATCATAACTGGGACCGCCAATTATAGAGCCCTAGATTATTTCTATGTTCAAAGCAAGTGATCACCCATCAGGAAAGGGAAATGGAACTTGGATGCATGATTTTTTTCATATTTTAGTTTGGATTTCTCCACCACTACGACCGTCTTATCCTCCATCACCACCCTACTTTGCCACCGCCACCACCTTCACCTCCACCTCCACCTCCATTGCCGCCACCCTAGCTCCACCGTGGTCACCGCCCTCTGCCATTGCCATCCTCCATCGCCACCACTGCCGTTCAAAGTATTTGATAGAATATTTTTGCAAACTTTAGAAAATAATTACTTCGAGAAAGAATACCTATAAATATTAAAAATTAGCAATTTACAAGTATTACAAAGCATGAATATATAGCATGTCTTGTCTTCAGGTACTTTTTTTTGTAACTTATAATATTTCTTTTTAGCACTATACTATAATCATCTTCACGTATATGTAATGACTATCAAATTTGTATTAAACTTATAATTTTATATTTTACCTTTTTGTTAATCAAATTTCATAAGTTTAGATGTTGTTAGAGGATGCAATGATCCAAGTGTTTTTAGACCTTAGAGTCTTGAATATCAAGAGTTTATAGCCGTGTTGACAGCTTAGCATTACCAATAATCATGGCTTCGTCATCACCCGTACGACCATCATCAAAGATTATTCCTTTTTATTGAATTGTCAAAAGGACATTAAAAGAATTTAAATTACCTTTGCGGCGTTGAACCAAACAGATTGAGAATTTGGTTCCCATACTTTGACTTCCTCTCTTTCCCAAGTTAAACTATGATTATTTCACCCTCAAATAAGTGACCAAACCTTAAATTACAGGGGCGTCTGTATAATTTTTTATTACTTTATTCCTCTAATTGCAGTGGAATAAGTGACCAAACCTTAAATTGCAGGGGGGCGTCTGTATAATTTTTTATTACTTTATTCCTCTAATTGCAGTGGAGCGTCTGTATAATTTTGTATACAGTAAAAAAAAAAACCATAGTTTCCTTCCTTGAGGGATAAAACCAAATTTCCTCGATCAAGATTGACCAAATTCTAACAGTAGTTAGAGGTGTTCACGGGCGGGCGGTTCGGTTCCGGTTCGGTTGAACAGCCGGTTCGGCGGTTCGAAAATTGAACCGAACCGCCCGTTAAAGGTATAAACGGTTCGGTTCTGAAAAGCGTTGTTGAACCGTCGGTTCACGGTTCGGAACCGTGAACCACTTTATTTTTAATTTTTGTATTCTTTAATTATATTTGTATATATAGATGAAGAAAAAATAATATTGGGACACAATATTTAGTAAATGAAATAAGAAAAATATTTTATTACACTTTCTTTTGTCACATTACAATGTACAACTTGTAGCAAAAATTACAACTTATAATAAACTAAAACTTATAAAAAAATTACAACTTATGCAAATAAAATCATACTTTAATTTAATTGAAGACAAAAAAGAAAAAAAAGAAAGAGCTTGAGCTTAATTATAATATTAGAAAATATTATAATTATGTTGCTTACGTATCCCGATTAAGGAAAACCGGTGGTTCACACGGTTCGAACCGAACCGCCGGTTCGGCCCGAAACCGTGTGAACCGTCGATTCCATTTTATTTATTTTTATGTTTTTGTGTTTTAGATGTTATTTCATGTGTTTTATGTAATAATAATTGTATTTTGATGATATTAAACATATTACATTACAAAAAAATCGAAAAAAAATAAAAAATAAAAAAAATACATGAACCGACGGTTAGGAATCGCCGGTTCAAAGGTTCCGGATTTACCAACCCGGAACCGGAACCGTAAAGCGGTCCGAAGCGAAGCAGTTCGGTTCGGGCCGGAACCGTTGACCACTTCGGTTCCGGTTCGAATCACGGTTCGAGTTGGTTGAACACCTCTAACAGTAGTGTGTGAGCCATGGTTGGGAAAGATTAAATATTGGATTGAAATTTCTTTTACCTATTTTTTTAGGTAATCTATTATTAACGATTTCATTTCAATTTCTTTCACCGTAAAGGAATAGAATAATATTCTTCATAACTTGTTTCAAACAAGAGAAAGAAACAAGAAAATTTATTTATAGATATTCCGACATATTCCCTATACTAACTCAGTCCTTGAACTCTTCTGGTCAACAAACAATACGAGCTGCCAGGTACATTGGTCAAAGTTTCGTTATTACCTTGTTCCGGCCATTGCAACACGTGTGTCGCCCAGGGCATAAGGGGCATGATGACTTGACGTCATCCTCACTTTCCTCCGGCTTATCACCGATAGTCTATTCAGGTTCCAAATTCAATGATGGCAACCAAACATGAGGGTTACGCTCGTTGTGGGACTTAACCCAACACCTTACGGCACTAGAACAGCACAGAACAAGATAACCGTATACTCAAATTGTTGCTAGTTTCTAAACACAATTATAATGTATAAGCATCAACATTTCACTTAGTTTAGAAGTAGAAGCCGCTTTTGCCCTTTTCCACTTGTTGTATATTGAAACACTGTGGCTCAAAACAATCCAAGTTGTCATTAGGTCACGCATATGACTGATGCTTGCGACGATCTTTCTCTTTGGATGTATAAGAAGAGCCATGGTGATCTCGTTCTGCTCAAACAAATATTTCCACAACAAAATAGAAATAAGCATTTGACTTGTATAACTACTAGGGTCCAAATATAAAAAAGGATAAGCAATAGTACCTCGAGAAGAATGGTGTTTGGACTTCTCCACACGCCCTGTGTAATTAGGAGAAAGTTAAATAATGTTACTTTCAAGCGAACAAACAACAATTAGAGAATAGTATATCTACGATAACTGAAATAATGGCAGTCTATCATACATACTAACTGACCAGAATCTTTTCCTTTGTCCCTCGAATGATGAACCCTCTCGTTATCTCTGCCCCTTTCATAGTCATCCCGTCCCCGTTCCCTGTCCAATTCGCGTCCTCTATAATGGTCTCTGCCCCTAGTTCTCTCCTTTTCCCTTTCCTTGTCTCTCTCCCTCTCTTTGATCCTTTTGCCACCTGTCTCTTTCCTAGCATCCGATGGCAGTTTAGCCTCAGGTTCCTCTCTTGACTCACCACCGTTTGTTGTCCTTTTACCTTCGTCATCACTTTTCCTGGAATCCTTCAATTTGTCAAGAGCAGCTTTATTCAGTTCATCATTACCAGCTTCTGCATTGACAGCAGTGGAAGGCGCCTTTGCAGTACTAGTGTCTTCATTTGTGGTTGTTCCTGCTAATTGACCATCCTGAAAGGCACCAACAAATTCTGAGATACAAGCAGATCCATTTGCTTACTTGATCCCAATGGAGAGCATTAATAGCTATTGCAAAATGTATTCACATGTGTTTGGTAGCAAGATGGAGAACATGAAAACATGAACAAACTGGAAACCCAAAAAAGCATGAAATGGTGTCATTTTCACCTTTGAAGCTGACTGATGTGGTGAGGCCCATGCTCGATTAGAAGGTGTGGCAAAGGAACCCCCTTCCTTACAAACAGGAATATACTGGGCCTTTGGAAGGCTGTACAGATGCGCCAAAACTCTGCAAACCTCATCAATTCCAGATTTGTCAGCATCAAATGCTTTCCACCAAGGAGGATTCTCAGGTAATGGCACTTGAGATCTGCGAGCTGCAGCATACACGACACCACAGGCCACAACTTCACTTTTGAATCTCACACACAAAGTCGTGCGCAAACTGTTTTTATGCAACATAAGAACATCATCAGAACTGTGTTAAAAAAATGAGACAAATATCAAGAAGAATTGATCGAATGAAACTCTTGGTCCACACATCCATATGAATACATCCTACATCCAAATTAAACTTGCAACATCATACTTTGGATGGAGAATGTGAACCTACTAAGCTGTTGATAATACTAACTTTTCAACAGAACAAATACAAAAATTTAAAGTCATCATTTTACCCAAAATTCCAAATAACTGATATATGATATAAAAAACACACCTGTCATTTGCAAGATTCCAAGCTTCTTGTCTGAGCTCTGGGGGAATTTCCAGTGTAGCAAGGTAATTTGATATGAATTTGTGAGGGTGCTCAACGTGGCAGATGAAACCCATCTCTTTGAGAAGATGCCTTTCTGTTCTGATCAAATCTGACTTGAGATCCATATACTTCTGTTGAAGAACAAAAGACATGAAATATAGAAACACAATCAAATCAGGCACTTCACTGTTTGAGATAATAGACTGTGACAAAGAATGATCACCAGAAGAATTAAATAGTCCATGGCAAATCAAAAGTATGAAAACATGTAACAGCAAATTCTAAAGCTAACCTTGGAAGAGGTGTCCAAATGCTCTATTGGCAAGCTCTCTCTTCTACATTCCATCCTGTGAAAGACAATCAATATCTGCCTTGCTTTCCTAGGACTTTCCTCAAGTTTTGTAGCAAGCCAAAGACAACTAGCTGCAACCCTCTGCGATTGAATGAGATTTAGTCTAAGTCACCATAGAATAAAGGATAAAAGAATTCCAAATAAAAAATGTGATTAGGCATAATATGAGAAGAAATGAGCAAATAATAGCGACCTTCACATTAAACCGAGCAAATGATTTCTTGCAGTAGAAGCGATGAAATAGGACTTGACCAGTCGCCATAACAGCTTGTGGTCTGAGCATAGATAAGGAAATTAAGAAAGCTAATGTAGAGGGCATACAATAAAAATAACTACATAATCACTTTATTAGCTACTTTTTGCAGTTCAGAATGAGGTAAGATTAAGAATAGTTTCTAAATGTAACAAAAGCACAAAAATAACAGAAATCAATTAAACAGAAAGGATACAGCTTAAGCAATATGCCGCTCTCTTGTATGAGGTCGCAACCATAGATTCTAAGTGTAGTTTCAGTGGCCTCGTCGATGCCATCTTTAAGAGACGCTGAATTCTTCAGCTGTTCTTCCGACAGATAAAATGTGTCAATTGCCGTATAAATCATGTTCTATCTTTCACCAAGCGCAATGATACTCGACCTCCCACAAATTGTATGAATTCACGAATTAAGCATTGATAACTGAGATTTGCTCTCGGAGCCCAAGCTTGCTAGCCTCCACGTTTGCCCCTCTATAAAAATGTATAACTCTCACCTCCTAATCAGATTCGCAATGAAGCGCATGCTCTCTCACAAATCAAGGCTGATCTTATCATCGGACCATATGAAATTCACCAACAATCGTCCTCCGTCGTCGCCGCCACCGCCACCCAAATGCAGTAGAATATCTTCTTCAACGATCCTCGAAAAAGAATCCCAAAATGCGTCTAGATCTTGCTTTTTCAAAAAGCACCCCCTTTTCAATTTTAAATCTTGTAGAAATTGTGATTAGGACCCTAAATTTATGAGAATTAGAAAAAGAAACAGTGTGGAGTGAAGAAGAAGAAGGAGGAGAAGAGAAGAAGAATCGCGGCCAGAACTGAAGACGAAGAAGAAACGACAAAGAAGAAGCGGGGCGATGAGATTAGGGCTTTTATTTGTTTGGATTTTACGTTATTTCTTTTCATTTTAGTTTGGTCTATTAATTTTGTTTAATTGGATTAAGGCCCAAAATTGTTATATTAAAAGTGGCTATTAATTGTACTATTTTTGGGTTGAGTCTGAATTTTATTTAACCAGCAAGTTGGGCCATGGATTTCAAGTAATTGTTTGGTTTGAATTTCGAGGAAATATATTTTGATTAATATTTCTTCTGTAATTATTTACAGATAATGAATTTATAGTTAAATTGACCAGTTCTAAATGATGGAATATCGTATTTGCTTGAGATCTTTTGTAACATTTAGTTTGTAATTGAAAATTGTGAAACTAATATCACTCAATTAATCAAAATATGATACAGGCCCGATTAATAAAATAAATTGTCATATGTACAATAAGCACTCTCTTTAACTAAGAAGTATATAATTAAGGATGGAAAACGGTTCGGGTTCGGTTAACCGCATCGATTTTTTTGGTTAATCTAACTGAAATTTTCATAAATCCTAAAATGGAAACTGAACTATTTTTATTAAGTTCAATTAACTAAAAACAACATCGTTTATAGCGATTCGATTTTCTGTTCATCGAAAAATAGAAAAAGAACTTATATTAAATACTCTAAATATTATATGGTTGCTATTAAACTAAATTTATGATAAAGTATATGTTGCTTTATTTTTAGTTTTATACGGATGGCTTCAAATAATTTATTTAATTACTTGCATATATTAATTAATTACTCAATCAATCATACACATGATTTAAAGTTTTTGATATCCCATGACTACGACTAATTACAAGTTTTCTAGCCACTAAAATGAAAAAACTATATACTTACTATACACAAACATATTATTTTATTTTTTTGGTAATTCTATTTAATTTGACCTACAAATCAAGACTCGATTTTTATTTATTAATTTTTTATGATAAGAACATAATTTTAAAAATAAAAAAAAACAAATTTTTTTTCGGTTATCGGTTAACTAAAAACCAAAAAAAAAATCAAAATATTTTACCACAATCAAAACCGTAAACCGAATATGCAGTGTTCGATTAACCATATATATTGCAATTTCAGTTCGATTCGGTATTAACCAATAATCGTAAACTGTTTCCCCGCCTTATATATAATACTAATAATTTTATATTATAGTCTATTCACTAACATGAAGTCGTTGATTATTGAATTTATATCAATAATGGTTGTAATTTTTGTAGCATAACAAAGGTATTAATGAGTGTGTGATACATGTGATGTGTATTTTCAATGTTTTTGCAATTTTTGATTTGTTTTATAGAATACATTCAATGTATTTGCTTTCTATATATTAGTTTTTATATGATATTTTGCAAAAACATAGTTAATTTATTATTATTTTTAATTGAATTACAATATTTTTCTAATACTAAATGGTTAAAAAATTATCAATGAGTTTCTTTCTTATTAAGATTCGTGATATAAATTTTGTTGTAGATCAATTTGTAATACTTTAAGATTGTAGTTTTAAAATTTATTATTGTTTGTTAATTTTACAATTGTGTTTTCCGTTAGGATAAACTATACATAATTAACCTCTACAAAGACCAGTTCAAATTGTACGTTGAGTGAAGAGTCTATGATGGTGTTTGACCAAATTTATTTTAAAGAGTTTATAAGATGTTTCAAGAGCTTATAAGACATAATGTTTGAAGAGCTTATAAGTTGTCAAAGTGTTTGGTTAATTGAGCTTATAAGATAGAAAGAATCGTGAGTTATAGAGAGAAAATCATAGTTAGAGATAGAAAATTATCGAGAGGTGAAGTCGATAGTGTATATGTAGAAACTAACGATACCATAGTAAGGTTGTTTTGATAAGTTCACTGTTATTTATAAGCTTATGAAAAAATAAATTGAGGTTGAGCTACTTATTTTTAAGAGAGCTTATAAACTATTAGAGTTAATTTTCACAACTTATAAGTTGTTTAAGAGCTTATTTTAACAAACTTTTGCATAAAAGCTTATTTTGACAAACATTTTGCATGAGCTGATAAGCTCCTAAACAGCTTATAAGCTGTTTTGAAGAGTTTATAAGCTTAGCCAAACACCCTCTAAATCGTTTAGTAATCATAATTTCATTTTAACATCTTCAATTCCATTAAGTGAAATTACATATGATAGGTGTAAATTCAGATAATGTATTTATTTCTTATATTATTTTTAGGAAAATTTTATTTGAATCATATAAAAAGTCAAATTTATAATATACTTGTGAGATAGTTGAGGCAAATCATTGGATTTACCACATAAATTTATTTGTGACACTATTGACGTCAAACTTTATGAGTCATCCACATTATTTGGAGTAGTTACAAGATATTTATATCTGATGACATACTGTCATGCTCGACCTTCCATAAATGTTTGAATATGAATATATACATATCTTATAATCACGTATATATTTTATGTCATATTTGTTTTATAGTTACGTAATTTTATTTGGGTTCAATTATGAAATTGCACAAATTAAAGCTAAAAACTGGGAAAACTACATAAATTAGATGAGCAATCATTTATGTTATTTTCAAAACTCAATATTACTTTATCCATTGAAAAGATCCAAACACAAAGTCTAATGTCCACAACTCATTACCAACATACGGAAACTCTTACATCAAAAATGCTAACCGTATAAAACATAGCCGTGGATTATGAACAGCCTTACTAGCCAAAGTTCATCCATTCCAATAATGTCACCACTTTTCATAGAATAATAGGCATTTATTCTAGAGAAATATGATTTTTCTCGTATTTACCTACAAATTTCTAACAATTTTGATCTTAGGGATTGTGTCTCGGATACATGATCTCCAATGCTAATTGAGAATAATATATGAAGAACACCAAATTTTCTCTATTCATAGTGATTTTTGAAATCTGTTGTAATATTAGGATACTATTGACTTTCTCCTACTTTGTATTTATAGTTTTCTTCTTATAATCCTGATTTGATCAGGATTTCAGAAAATATAATAAATACAATAATTATCTTCTATCTTGAATATAATTTTTTTCTCGAATAATTATGTCTTGATATCTTTAGATATAAGATAATTTGTATTTAGACTAGGAGACATGTTAAATTAATAATACGATTAATAAAGCTTAGTTTTAGTAGGACGGTGAGGGGAAGAAAATTATCAAGTAAATAGGCAATGGTGGGTCAACCCAGGGATCAAATACAAGGAATAACGATAGAGAAAAAATAAATTAATTATCTTATGTTCAACCTAGAACATAAATTAATTCATAAACATTTATCCATTCAACTAGAGAATAAATGTTGACTTATCCCTTTATTACCGAAGTTGAGTCAGACTTATACTTAGACATACGAATTCCCGTATTTAAGATATCGCACGTCCATTAATTATTTATAGCATTCTGACTGCTTAAAACAATTAATTTATTATTAATTCCTTAAGTAGTATCACTCAACCTTATTATCGTACATGAGCTAACTCAACCCATAGAGTTTAGTACGATAAACCTTTTGAGCTCCTTAAGGGGACGCCATCATCCTAAACGGATACGGTTACTCGATAGAGATAACCAGTATGATATACAAGCACTGTCACCACCCAAGATGAGGAGAATATTGGGTTATCCCATGTATCTCTCATCCACAACAAGTCAAAGTGATGGTCAGTAACTCATACTAATCGAAACCTTATCGAGGTTTAGATCAACGTAAAGTCACAGAGATCTAGGTTCTTCACGATGATCAGGTAGAAAAACTCATCTTACTATGGTTCATCAATACGTCAAGATGTACATGTTGGATTTGTATAATAAAAGCAGATTGGTTGAGTTTGTATATATATAATGTTTCCTATTACCACTATTTTGATCTCATATCTGAATTGTTTTACTTGATTGCATATATTTTCCATGTATCTTAAACAAAAGTTAGATTATACATTGTGTAGAAGATCATAGAAGTCTGTATGATTGGTTAAGCTGGTTAAGATATAAAACAGATTACAACCGAGACAACTTGAGGACGAGTTGTTGGTATAGGTTGCAGTGTAGATAAGAAGTAATTTGACTTGGTTGCTTATATATGCTGGTACATCTTGATGTATTGATGGATCATAGTGAGATGAGTTCTTCTATCTGACCGTCATGAAGAACCTAAATCTCGGTGATTTTATATTTATCTAAACCTCAATAAGGTTTTAGGTGAATAAGAGTTACTAACCAGCACTTTGACTTATTATGGGTGAGGGTTACATGGGATAACCCTTCACTGCATCTTGGGTGGTGGCAGTGCTTGTATATCATGCTGGTTACCTGTATCGAGTCACCGTATCCGTTTAGGATGATGACGCTTCCTTAAGGAGCTTAAAATGTTTATTGTACTAAACCTTGCATGTTGAGTTAGCTTAAATACAATAATAAGGTTGAGTGATACTATTTAAGGAATTAAAGAGATTAAATATTTTAAACAGTCATAGTGCTATAAACAATTAATGGACGCGCGATATCTTAAATACGTGGATTCATAATTCTAAGTACAAGCCCGACTCAACTTCGTTAATAAAGGGATAAGTCAGTATTTTTTTTCTAGTGGAATGAATAAATGTTTATGAAGTAATTTATGTTTTGGACTGAACATAAGATGATTAATTCAATTGATGCCCATCTTTATTCCTTATATTTGATCCATGGGCTGGCCCATCAATGCATATTACCACTGTAATTTCCGGCCACCCCTTTTTGATCCTAGATATTCTGTTTTGATTAATGTATTATTTATTTGATAATCTCTTGGTCTAGATAGATATTATCTGGTATTATTAGATATCAAAATATAATTATTCTAGCAAGGAATTATCTTCAGGGAAGAAGAAAATTATTGTATTATTATATTTGCCGAGTCCTATCACAATAGGATTCTAGAGAGAGCACTATAGATACAAGGTGAGAGAAAATAAGATCATCCATTCCTCACATGTGATTTTCAAAAATCACCAGTTACTCATAGTGGGCGAAAATTTTATGGCTTTCTCCGTAGATTAGTCTCACTCACTATTGGAGATCAGGTATACAAGACACAGTCTAGAAGATCAAAACTGGAGTCAGCCATCGAACAGATTTGTCAGAAATTCGTAGGTAAACACGAGAAAACCCCATGTATTGTAATTACTTATACGGGAGCACATGTAAATTAAGTTTTCCCATCAATTGGTATCAGAGCCTGGATCAGTATCTTGACTCTGTTGGATTAATTCACGTTTGATTATTACGTGCGCTATAATTAATTGCAGATCCGTCGTTCATCGTGGCTCATTATTGTTGTTTTTCATTGGAATCGTTTTTCACCACGAGAAAATCCATTGTTAAAATAGAATTTATTTTTCTTTAACTTATATTTGTAAAAACAAAGAACAAAGACGAAGAACGCGATGACACGATGGAGTCATGTAGCAGATGCACGACGGAAGGCACGGGCAACGAGGCATGCGATGGGACGGGCATCGCACGTAGGAATCCTGCATACCGGTGGATGACAAAGATCTGTGCAGGCGAGAACAACAAGAAGACACGCGCCCGCCGTCGCGAGTTCCCGCCAGCGTGAAACACGCGGACGGACCGACTTATGGGACGCGCGATGTGTGCAAATGACGGAGCGCGTGGTAGCAACAGCAAGCAACTCACGACATGCCGCGTGCACAACTGCAGCAGCTTCAGCCGGGGACATTGGGCGATGGGCAGCGGGGCGGGGCACGATGAGCACACAGGCTCGTACGCACACCCGCGCACACGCATGCACACATGGGCAAATATGGAGGCAGCTGTTGGGTGTCGTTGGGTTGTGCCCTAGCGCACAATCCAGTCCACTCAGGCTGACCCAACTCGGATCCATATTTTTCAACCCGATCCATTTCCGACCCGGATCACTGCTACGACCCAAATATATTTTCAATCCAAATCTAATTTTGACGAGTCTGGTTCGTGCCGGTGCATGTGAGGCCCGTTTCAAAGATAAATTGAAGAGTTGTACTGTGCAAATTTATGTAATAAATTAGGTAGGGATGTACATGATCAACGAATGGGTGGCGATGAACGAATTTATTTTATTTTTATCGTTCATAACATGTCGTGGATTTTTAAATTATACAGTAGCATGCAATGTATGTTTAATTAAGTAGAAGCATGGATATATATTTACATGATTAACTACGTTAACAAGCATGCTAGGTTTATCACGTTTTAAAGTATATTTTAAAATTTCGGGAGTATGTTTTACATGTTGAATTCTAGAAAGAGCATGTTAGGATTATGTGATCTACAAGGACAAACCTTTTCAAATAAAAAAATAATCAAGAAACCCGACGTTTTAATTCTTAAATTGAATACGTCAAGACCTCCATATTTTGATCTCTAAACAAAGTGATACGTACTGTGAGTAAATGTCCACACATATGGCTTTCTTGCATTGTTTATCATAAGTTTGTTAGATGAGATTTAAAAATAAAATATTTTAGTCTATGAGAAGTGGGAGTTTCATGTGCTAACATCCACACGCGTGGCTTGCATGTGCAATTTTCATAAGTTCTTTAGAGCTAGATGTAAAATGAGATGATAAAAGAAATTGAATTGGAAGTGGTATGGTTCGAGTTAGAATGTCAATTCTAAGAATTCGATTTCTGTTGTCAAAATTATGATCGCTGCTTAGGCATCACCTCAAGTACAACTTCATGTGAAGTCATTTCTTACGATAGTGATGTGGTCTAGTTAAGGTCCAATTATTTAATTTCATTTGGCATAAGGTTAAGTTGACATGGAAATGAATTAATGATTAAAAAGTTAACTTTAGCATCACCCTCAGCTGATTAGTTGTCGACTAATCATCCAACTACCGACCCAGTTCCAGCACCAGACGAAGTCAAAAGATATTAAGGATGGGTTGAAGATCACCTAACTAACAACATTCTTGCTGAACCAACAGATAAGTTCAGAACTCGCAGATCAGTCTTTGACCAGGCCAACTTGCGGATCAACTGAACAACATAAAATCAATATTGTTCAGTTAGTTCAATTCTCAAGTTGAGCTCAAGGATGTCTTTGAAGCGCTTAATGACGTAAGTAGGACGAATGCCATGCAAGAAAAACTAAACGAGTTCTTAAGAAATGTATTTTAGGAGCTGGTGGATAGACCAGAGAATCATAAGGTGATTGATCTGAAGTGGATCTTCAAGAACAAGAAGAATGAAAATGGGTATGTCATCAAGAACAAAGCAAGGCTCGTGGCTAAAGGGTACAATCAAGAAGAAAGAATATATTATAATGAGACATTTGCTCCAATTGCAAGATTGGAGGCCATACGTCTATTTCTGGCCTATGCTGCACACAAGGGTTTCAAAGTCTATCAGATGGACGTGAAGTATGCATTTCTCCTAGTTTTGAGACTTAAAGTTCGGATAAGGTCTATAAGCTGAAGAAAGCTCTTTATGGACTCAAACAAGCTCCCAAAGCTTTATACGACACTCTGTTGTTGTACCTGGAAGAAAATGGGTCCAAGAAGGTCTCAGTAGATATGACCTTATTCACTCTCAAGGATGGTGATGACATTCTCATTGTCCAAATTTATGTTGATGATATTATTTTCAAATCAAAATATGAGAAATTATATAAGATGTTTGCTGACATTATGACTGAGAAATTTCAGATGTCCATGATGGAAGAGATTAACTTCTTCCTATGGCTACAAGTGAAGCAGTCAGCAAAAGGCATCTTCACAATTCAAACCAAATATAGATTATCAGCAAATTCGGAGTTCGTAAGCAAATCCTATGAAGATTCCAATCAACACAAACTGGAAGGTGGATCCAGGTGCTGAAGACAAACTAGTTGATCACACTAAATATCAAGAAATCATTGGATCACTGCTCTACCTTACTGCCAGCAGACCAAATATATCTTATGTAGTAGGAGTATATGCCGGATATCAAGTTGATCCAAGAAAGGGTCACCTGGAAGCAGCTAAGATGATACTACGTTATCTAGCTAAGATGATACTGCGATATCTCAAAGGCACACCCAATATATGTTTATGGTATATAGTGGACGATAATTTTGAACTTTCAGGTTACTCTGACTCTGATTTTGTAGGTCATAGATTATACAGGAAATCAACTTTAGGGATGTGACAGTTTCTAGGAAGCAAAATGATTTCTTGGTTTTCTAAGAAACAAACATTAGTCATAACATCCACAGCTGAAGTTGAGTATATGGCCGCTGGAAGTTGTTGTTCTCAAATCCTCTGGTTAAAGCAACAACTGAGAGATTATGAAGTCACAACCAGTGAAGTGCCCATCTACTGTGACAGCTCCAATGCCATAGGATTACTTTGAACCCAGTCCTACATACCAGATGCAAGCACGTAGATGTTTGACATCATTTCATCTGAGATCACGTCGAAAAGAATGACATCATTATTGAGAAAGCTCAAACTGATATACAACGTTTTGACATCCTGACGAAACCGCTTGCTGAAGATAGATTTAACATGTTGTGTGGAAAACTAAGATTGTTGAACACAGAAGAGTGATTAGCTGAATCTGACTAGTGCAAAACTAGCAAATATCAGTAGACCAACTATCAATGGTTCAAGGGGGAACCTATACTGATAGGTAAAACTGATCAGTCAAACTGATAAGTAAGGTCAAAACTGACGGAAAGTCAGTAAAACATTAGCTGGTATCAGTATTCTAAACTGGTATACCAAATTGATGGAGGACAAACTAAAGGTAGTTAAGGGAAACATCCATCAGTATCAGCATAAGCTGACAATATCAAACTGGTATGAGTATCAATATCCATTGATGTCTATGCCATCAACTAAAGAGGTATCAACTGACTACTATGCTCAGCTGACTGGTATGTATACTGCCTCATTATGCTGATAATGTCAAACTAGTAATAAGCATACTGATATATATGCTTGTCTGACACATTAAATAACTTGAATTTATTTCATCTCATTTATTTCAAATGATTTGAGTTAATTCCTATGGAATCTAACTCGGTATGTGTAGGATTTCACCCTCACGGTTAATGCTATGACCAATAGAAGACGTGAAATGACATAAAGCTTTTAAACCTTTTATTTTACCAAAATGGCTCGAGAATCTAAAACTTTTAGCCATAAAATCTCGTGCATATTTTCTATCACGTTATCTTTCTATAAATATGTTGCTTTCCTTAAATAAACATGTATCCTCTCAAATTCCCAACTCATATATCTTCTTATTTTTTACATGATCAAAACATGGATTTCAAGAAAAAGAACATCTACGATAATGACGAACTCAACCTTCTTGTGTCTGAAGTGAGGATGGAAGTACACAGCAAGCCAGAAGCCCCCAATGAGATCCCATCAAGTGAGATGTTGTTGTTGTTCTTGATGTTCTTCGCCTTTCTCCGATCGTGCCAAGCGATGGAAGGAACGAGTGTGAACTTCACCTAACGGTTCTTGACGGTGAGCTTGTCGGCAACGCAGAGGCCCATCCAGTCCTTGGCGGTTTTGTTTGTGATGTCATCACCGACTCTCCTCATTGAAAACACAGACGTTGTCGTCGACATCCTGTGCTGGATCTCTTTTCGATGACAATGTTTGTTTGTTTTTTCTCTTGACAGGTTTTGACGAAGAGATATGAATAAGCAAAACAGCGGGATAAAGTGCATCTCACTACATTTTTGAGAAGATTGAAGCAGATAAACCTCTCTCACGATATCCATCTTCATAAGCTAATTTTTCTCCAAATTGTTTTTGATGATACCAAAAAAGGGGGAAGAGTAAAAAAATGTTAAGAAGAGTTTATGGAAAGGTCAAGAGAAGAGACAGAGGATGCTACTTCTCTATAGCTAAAAATTTACTTTTCTTACTGATAAAGAGATGACAAAGCAGAAAAAAAAAAAAAGATAAACTGGTCAAAAGAGTTGTAATAGAATTGTATAGGTTTGCTGTTGATTTTGAGTTTAACTGAGTGTTATCATGTAAATTTTAGCAATCTATAATCTATAAAACTGACCTAGTTCACCTTGATGATAATGACTCTTTATCCAGGCTCTGTACTTGCTTTAAACCTTATTATGCTTAACTAACCATATTTTGCAGAGAAAGATGATCACATCAAGGGAGAATCAAGTCCATCTACTGAATCTGGTTATCTATCTTTCCGGTTTGTTTTCAGTATAATGTTTAAGATTTTGGCATTATCAAAAATGGGGAAATTGTTGGGAAAATTCCTAAGTTATTGGAAATTAATCTATCTTAACTGTGTGTTTTGATTATTCCCAAAACCTCTTATGATTGTCTTGCCGATGTAACTAATGCTATTGATTTGTTTTAGAGTTAGGCGTTTGTGTTATAGGTTTCAGTAGTAGAACTACCATCTTTGACAGACCCAAGACTGAAGGAGTTCAGGCAGTAATGAAGCTAGCCCTACTGATAGAAGTATCAATATCAGTGCAACTGATAGAAGCTCAAGTGACGGATCATGTTCTGAAGAACTGAAGTATGGCGATGCTGATGAACAGAGCTGCTGGAGTAAAGTTGAAGACCGAAGATTGACGTCGGAAGACCAAAGGCTGAAGATCAGAGACTGAGATTCAACGCTGAAGAGATGAAAAAGTCAGGATATGACTAAGTGTCATATCAGGCAGCCGACTATCCCCATGAAGTCAAAGCAGGCAATCAAGAGTCAAAGCTAGTGTCTGGGAGTCAAAGCTGGTAATCGAGAGTCAAAATTGGCATCCTAGAGTCAAAGCTACTAATCGATAGTCAAAGCTAGAGATAAGTAGTTAATGCTAGTTATATCAAGTAAAAGATGCCTGGTGAACGGTCAAAGCTGACTATATATTTATGTCTGCTAAATACATCCTATTGACTTGGGTGTCTGAAGCTGATAAAAGACGAAGTCCAGCCTGTTGATAAAAAACGGAACAGTCTCGACTGGCCTAACTTGAAAATCAATGCTGATAAAACACGGAGTCAACTCAACTGAAGAAACACGGAAGAAACTAAGCCTTGAGTATTTGACTCAACAGAAGAAAGACGGAAGAAGATTAAGCTACGTTGTTTGTTTCAACTAAAAGTGTACTCTTAATTGACTCATAATCGAATGAGATAATCGTAGAGGAAAAGTTAACCCAAGTCATCTCTCAAGGAAAACTTAACAGTGCTTATTATTCGTGTCGCACACAAAAAGCGGTAAATCCTAAACACTCTAATACCAAATGGGGTTTGGAACAAATGAGAATCAAACGCGAAGACCTATATTTCCTACCGTAAAACAGCAATTATATATATTAGGATGCAATCGGGCCACCCTTGGTTCGGCCAACCCACTCGGGTTATCGGTTTCGGCTATTCGGGCCGACATTTTTTCAAGTTAGAAATGCGTTTCTGCCAACCCATCAGTCAATCGCCGTAAAGTTTAAGAAAAAAAATATATATATATATATATATATATATATATATATATATTATTGATAATAATAATATTTATAACAAATATTTTATATCGCTGGAGTAAAAAACAAATAAGTGAGAAATAAATATAATATATTCCACAAGTATACTAACTTTGAAGAGCAAACAATGAAAATTAAAAAGTTAACTAAATTCATTTTTCTAATAGTAATCTCTAAATGATCTCTAAAAATATAATACAATTATAGCTGAGTTATTATATCTAGAAAAATTTAATAAGTTAAGTCAATATAATAGTACTATTTAAATTATATTACAATATCAAAAATAAAAATAGCGCTCACAACTAAATTATTTTAATATAAATTCCATAATAAACATTCACTATAATACCAATTAAAATTTATAATTTGGAACAAATAACTAAATAAACAAAATCTATAATAGCTACAAAAGTTAAGTAATTTTAAAGAAATCAAAAGCTAACTATTAGATAAAGGAAAAAAATGATGATCGCTATATTTCCTACCAATTAAATGAAAGTAATACAATAAGTATATTTTATATCGATCCATGGTATCGACATCCCTAATATATATATATCGATCCACAGGATCGAGAACACAATAAATAATCAACACAGAATCTTGATTATTATTCAGGCAACAAAAATATCAAAAGAGAAATAATAATAAAACTAGACTCAACGATAAATAAGGAATAAAACCAGATATAAAAGACTGACCCTAGGGATGTACTTAACCTAACCAGATTCACACAATTAACCTATTAATCTGTTTACCAATTTAATCCATATTCATATGAAGGATCACTAATGTAACTATAGTTTCCTCCAGGACAGCCATAGTAGTAGGTTAGCCTAAACTCTATCTTGGTCGGGTCTCAAGAGAAGTAAGCTAATTACCAAAAGCACACAAATATTTAACCTCCTACAGTTCACCTATCTCCGCTAGGTCTCAAGGTAAAAATTGTATTATGTATTCAAGATATCGACTATGCAATTAATTCCGCCAGGACATCAATCACATAACTAGCATGCATTAATATTGGCCAGATACCAACACATGAGAATTAAAGCCAAGAATCATAAATCATGAATGGGACGGCAAAACAGTATCAACAGATAAATTATACAGATCTAGTCAGACATACAAACCCTAGGATCAATACGGAATTTAGCTACGCATAATTAAATTACTAAAGCAATAAATAAATAAAAATAACATGAATTGAATTAAATAGATAAAACCGTAGGAATCCACGAAGAACAATGCAACAACCTCGATCGTAAATAGAACCTGAACTCTAAATCAAAACTACCGTATAAAACTTGAATCTAAAAATTAAATACTGAAAGCTAAACTATTGAACTGGAATAAGGAAAAATAACGTGCAAAGCAAAAAGAATGAAATATGTGTTCTGTTATGAAAAACTAAAGTCTCGTCTCGAGTGTGCGCCTCGTGGAATGTGTGTGTTCTCTCCCTCTGACGTCTGACGCATTGATATACGCAAATCCTACATTAGCTCACGTGACTCTATCGCAAGATAGGCTCGCGAGCAACTGTCGCGATTCCTCTTCCGCGTTACATCGCGAGATTCTATCGCGAGTCTTGGTCGCGAGTGAAAGTCGCGAACACTCTCTACAGTGCACATTCCTTGCGAGTTTAGCTCACGAGATTAACTCGCGAAGTAAACACGCGAACTCTCCTTGTACGTGCGCTATCCTCTAGCTCGCGGGACTCGCTCGCGACATAGGGTCGCGAGCAAGTCTCGCGAAGTGCGTCTGAACTCCCGATTTTTGCTTAGTTAATTCCTCTTAATTGTGATCCATATTTTTACATCAAAACCTGTGCTAAAATGACACGATATACACATGGCATAATATCTTCCAAAGTAAATATAAATGTATCAAAAGATAGCTCAAAAGATCACTTATCAATTATAAACGAGACAAATATAACCTTATAAAACAGGTAAAAATGAGGCTTATCAACTCCCCCAAACTTAACCTTTTGTTTGTCCTCAAACAGATTAGAACAAGAGAGACGACGACTATAGACAGGCAAAGAGTCAAACGACAAAAGCAATAAGCCTCAGAGCAATGAGCAATAAACGATTCAATCAAATGAATCAAATCGCAACATCTTTCATTAAACTCCACAAATCATAATAATCATAAGCACAAGCCTTCTTAAACCTGAATCCCCACAACATGGATGTATATATAAGAAATCTAAAACACTCAAGTGTATCAATGAGGATGTGTATACTCTCAAAGTTTAAAAACACATGGAATCTACCATAAGCTTGCAAATCGTCTAATTCTCCATTAATTGCTCAAATATGTGCTCAAGAACTAAGATCAAAAAGGTCTTATACAAGGTTATAATGTAGTCTCTTTTGTAAGGTAGAATATATTTAAGCTAAGTGACTCATAATCCCATAATGGATAACACCATAAGTATCATAAGACACAATTCCCAAACTTTCACAATTCATTTCACTTCTCTATACCAAGAAGTCATTTTTCTTTAAGAACTCCATAATTATCTTATAAGTGATATACTCATCTCAAGCACTAGCCATTTACCCATTTATGTTCTTTTCACACACTTGTGCCAACTCTTTTAATTTCTAAGCAACTATATTTTTATTATCACTTTTCCTCATTTATTTCTTTTCTTTCCTTTTATTTTCTCGACTCTCAATTCAAGCAACCAAACATCATACTAACTATATGACCCAACCCATGGCTATATGAAAGAATAAGGTAGGCTCAAACGGGCTCATCAAAAGATAATAAAATAACAGGTTGGTGAAGAATGCCTAATATCATTTCAAAATTCTTAAGCACATCAATGCAACCTCGAAAAAGATCCAGAGCAAGTTCTAGAGAAACACATGCTATTTCAAACTATTCACACAGAAAGAAACAAGAATGAAAAGATGTGACAGTCTAAAGCTCAAATCTCACAGGTTTCGAAAGTGTGATCAAGTTTTCAAAGGTTTAATACTCACAATAATCATAACATGCTTCGTCTCACAAAATCAGTTGCAATAAATTTTCTAATAAAAACAATTCTCATCATCGACTGCTCATCATTCAACTCAACCCAAAATAGACACAAAACCCAAACAGAAAAAGCAAAACAAAACAAAAACAAACAAAAACAAGAAACCAACACAAAACGATCAAACAAAGAGTAGCAAGAAACTAAAGAAAACAATGTGGCCACGAGTTATGCATGTCCTGCAGGAGCTTGAGATATTGCTCGTTGTATTACGCCTGCTCCGCCCATCGCCGCTTTTGCTTTTGTCGACGCCCGCCATCAAAGAATTGTGCTCGAACAAATGTGATATCGACCCATGTCTCCTCGTAAGCCAGCAAATTGATCATCATAATAGAGGCGATCCTCTGTGCGGCTATCATCTATATACTCATGCAGCTCTTGATGCCTCGTGTCAATGTGGTCAAATATTCATTCCTCCACGGCATATAGATCAAGTCCGTGCCCGTGATATGGAACGGTCGATGACCCCGCTCGTGTTCTGACTAGTTAAGTTCCTCTCATCCTGCTCATAAGCGCCTCCTCCTTTGCTCGAGCTCTATGTCGCCTCGCGCTTATTCCGCATCGAGCACGTGGTACATCAGGCTGAAAGACTGCTAGATGCTCGGGAGTCCTCATCATGATATTATGTAGCATTGGAACATCCCCGTGGCTCAATCGAGTAAGAGCTATATTTGGCAACTCAAGTACCATGTTTCCGTTTGTCTGAGTTACCTTCCACAACAACCTATCATTTTTGGGCTTGAGGAACTGCATATGGTTAAGGCCTCGTCGGTCGAGATAGATCTCTCGAGTGATCGGCTCATCAGTAGGGACTACATTGAAGTACGTGGCGATCGGTAATATCATTCCCCCACAATAAATGCTAGCTCCCTCAACCTGGGATTGAGCCTCAAAATGTTATACCAGGAAATACGCTACATTCATCGGTCGTGCTTCTAGAGTTGCCGCTATAATATGCATATCTGCACTCTGGACTTTCCCGGCATTCTCTCGAGCTAAGACGCTGAAGGTAATCAATCTGTGGAAGTACCTCAGCGTTGGATTTCGAATTGATGCAGTCCGTCTGTGGGCTATAACCTTTAAATCTTTAGACTTCCATCCAAGCTAACTGTGCCCAGAGGGCTCTGATGTTCACCCCGCTTTTTCCCAGATATATACCTCGTGGGGATCCTTGCATAATTTCTTGCAGATCTTCAAAGATAAGTCTCGTTTCTGATTTCCCAGCTGGAAACTCATACGCAAAGGAACTCCATTCTCGTATCTATGGAGTTGATATGTGGATAGGAACCCAAAGTCATAGTCATGTGAGTAAACCGCCTCGTGAATGCTCCATGGAATCCTACCCCGAGCGAGCATCACCACATCGCCCAGATCCCCATCTCATGCAAGATCCGCCGATGCATAAATCTCGTCGGCCGCATCTCCAATCTAGATAATCTGTCCCATCGTTCATGGGCCTCTGATGTGGGCAAGGTGATATTCCGTAGTACAAGATGATGCTCATGAATGATCTCGTGTTGCGTTGATGTGGACGACAATGCTCCATTCCCCTTCTCTGTGGCTGTTGCCTTTCTACGAGGTGGCATTGTGATATCTGCAAAAATATATTAAATCAAACACAACCCAACAAATATATTCTCTCAACTCAAAGTACAAAAAATATTAACTCTGATCCATTCCTCAATTTGGCCTAAGCAAATATACTTTAACCACACACATTAACTCCCCCAAACTTATATATTTCTCAATAGCTCAACATATTATCCTCACACTAAGCACAAATTTGAATTCTAACATCACAACATGTTAATATTTCAACAATGACGAACAATGATGCTAAACTCGCAATTTATTCAAAAATCCAACCAATATATCTCTAGCAATTTCTCCAATATATTTTCCACAAAAATTCATAATAATAAACTGTAAAAGCAATTAAATTCATGCTTCCATTACTAACATATAAAACATATGAGTAAGAATTTATACCTGGAAGAAATTGGAAAACACGAAAATATAGAAAAATCGTGGAAAAATGAAGCTGTTCTTCGCGAGGCAAGACATAAAAAATTGAATATTGTAGTCGCGAAGCATTACTAACATATAAAACATATGAGTAAGAATTTATACCTGGAAGAAATTGGAAAACACGAAAAATACAGAAAAATCGTGGAAAAATGAAGTTGTTTTTCGCGAGGCAAAACACAAAAAAATTGAATATTGTAGTCGCGAACCATGCTTCACGTGTGAAGGGGAAAAGCTTCGCGAGAAATATCCGCGAGAAAAAAAATGAGTAAAAAAGAGGGAGAGCTAGTGACTTACCTCGCGAGGAGCTATGGAGAGGAAAATCACGACGGGGGAAAGGTCTTCGCGAGAGAGAAAAAGAAGAAATGGAAAAAGCTGAGGCGGCGCACGATAAATCAAGTAAAAAAATTAACCCTAACCTTACATCTGTTAGAACTCGTGAACTTTACTCGCGACATAAAGTCGTGAAGACAACTCGCGAGGAATAACTCTCTCTCCGCTCGTAACTCGCGACACAAGTATCGCGACTTCTAGTCGCGAAGACAAGTCGCGAGGCCGCGTAAATTCCGTTCGTGTGTTTGGCTCGCGTGTTTGACTTGCTTTACCGTCTCGCGAGTCGTGATTAACCTTTTCTCAAAAATTGCTTTTCGACTCCACTCCTTGTCCGCCAAACTTAAAATTCAAGCTACTCAAAAGCAAAAACAAAACACAACCAACTAAAAAGACAAAACAAAACAGAATAAAATGAAAATATTGGGTTACCTCTCAACCAGTGCTTAATTTAACGTCTTTAACTAGACTACTACAATTACTGGGGATCCTCAAATTGTGTAAGTTCATTCACTTCCTTCCCGTGAGGTCTAAAATAATATTTAAGACGATGTCCATTGACTGTAAATATATTCTCATCCAATTTGAAAAGCTCAAATGTACCATTGTGGTTGCTCTTTTCAACAGTATATGGACCCGACCACTTTGACTGTAATTTTCCTGGGAAGAGACGAATACGAGAATTATAAACAAGTACCTCATCCCGAGGAGCAAAATCTTTCTTCTTGATGCTCAAGTCGTGAAAAGTTTTGGCTCTTTCTTTGTAAATTCTGGAGTTCTCAAATGCTTGATTCCTTCACTCATCTAACTCCGGCAATCCCTCTCTTCGGGTATGTCCAGCGGCTAAGAAATCTTTGTTTATCCTCCTTGTTGCCCAATAAGCCTTGTGTTCTATCTCCACTGGTAAATGACATGATTTTCCGAACACAAGTTGGTAAGGAGACATACCAATGGGTGTTTTGTATGTTGTTCTATATGCCCATAGTGCATCGTCTAAATGTTTCGCCCAATCTTTCTTGTTGACAATGGACTTCTCCGTAATCGCTTGATTTCGATTTGCCAACTTCGCCGACCATTAGCTTGTGGGTGGTATGGTGTCATGATCTTGTGTTTGACCCCGCATTGGCTAGCATTGATGACAACCACCTATTGTTGAAGTGGCTCTCCATCATCGAGCAAAGCTCTCTGAGTTCTATACCGAGACAAAATATTCTTTTTCAAGAACTTAATCACCACTTTAGAATCATTGGTGGTTGTAGGAATGACTTCCACCCACCTAGATACATATTCCACTGCAAGCAAGATATAAGAAAAACCACAAGAATTCGGGAATGGCCCCATAAAATCGATACCCCAAACATCAAATAATTCAACTTCAACCATGATATTTTGTGGCATCTCATCCCTTTTGATATATTACCCATCCTTTGGCATCTATCACATTCTTTTACAAAGGCATGACAATCCATGTAAATAGATGGCCAGTAAAATCCACTCTGGTTGATCTTCATGGCAGTTCTATTAGCTCCAAAGTGACCTCATGTGGGAGCGTTGTGGCACTCGGCTATAATCCTATCCCATTGGGATTGATGAACACAGGTACGGATAAAGCCATCCGCACACCGTCTGTAAAGGTGTGGATCTTCCCAATAGTAGAATTTGGCATCATGTACAAACTTCTTCCTTTGATGGTGAGATAAAACTTCGAGACATGCCTGATCACCAAATAATTTACAAAATCAGCATACTATGGCGTATGATCAATAAGGGTGAATACCTGCTCATCTGGGAATTGCTCCTTGATATGCACATGTGGATGATCGCCTTCCACCGGGTGTTCCAATCGAGACAAGTGATCAGCTACCACATTCTCGCATCCTTTCCTATCTCGGATCTCCATGTCGAATTCCTGGAGCAGTAAAATCCAACGAACTAGACGTGGCTTTGAATCCTTCTTGTTAAAGAGGAATCGATAGTCGCATGGTCAAGCAGCCCAATGGTGTGGGAACCCACTAAATAAGGACGAAATTTATCAAAAGCATATACCACCGCCAATAACTCTTATTCAGTAGTGGTATAGTTCATCTCGGCTGAGTCTAATGTCTTGCTGGCATAGTAGATGACTTTGAAAATTTTATCTCTTCGCCCAAAATACCCAATTGCCCAATCACCGCATCACACATCAACTCAAGGTGCACTAACTGGGAAATAGTTTAGTGGTTAGACCGCTTTTAAAATCTCAAAAGCTCCTAAGCATTCTTTGGTGAAAACAAATTTAACATCTTTTTCTAACAGTCCACACAAAGGCTTGGTGATCTTCGAGAAATTCTGTATGAAACGACGATAGAATCCAGCATGTCCTAGAAAACTCCGGACCGACTTTATATTTGTTGGTGGTGGTAATTTTTCAATTGCCACCACTTTGGCTTTATCTACCTCCAAACCCTCTGCTGAGACTCTATGTCCTAACACTATACCTTCATTTACCATAAAATGGCACTTCTCCCAATTCAACACAAGGCACGTCTCTTCGCATCGTTGCAACACCTGACTAAGATTATCAAGACAATTGTCAAAAGAAGATCCAAAGACAGAAAAATCATCCATAAATACCTCCATGATATTTTCAATTAATCCATGAAAAATTGTCATCATGCACCGCTGAAAAGTAGCGAGAGCATTGCATAGTCCAAATGGCATCCGTCTGTAGGCAAAAACACCATAGGGGCAAGTGAATGTCGTCTTATGCTGATCTTCCGGAGCGATGGGGATCTGATTATATCCCGAGTATCCATCCAAGAAGCAGTAGAACTCATGACCTGCTAATCTGTCTAACATTTGATCAATAAATGGTAAAGGGAAATGATCCTTACGTGTGGCTGCATTTAATGCTCTGTAATCAATGCACACCCTCCATCCGTGACCAATCGTGTTGCTATCAGCTCATTTTTTCATCCTTGATCACTTTCATTCCTCCATTCTTTGACACCACTTATGTGGGACTCACCCACTCACTGTCGGATATGGCATATATCATTCCGGCGTCTAAAAGTTTCAAGACCTCTTTTCTGACCACTTCCTGCATAGTTGGATTCAATCTACGCTGAGGTTTCACCCTTGGTCTGTTCTCGAATTCCAACAAAGATTCGGTGCAGAGAGACGAACTGATTCCCTTGATATCCGCGATGGTCCATCCTATAGCTTCCTTGTATCTTCTCAATACTCATGTGAGCTTCTCCATTCGCTGATTAAGCAAAGCGTAAACAATAACATGGTAAGTATCATTATCTCCCAAAAATGAGTACCTGAGATGATCCGACAGTGGTTTGAGCTCGAGTTTGGGTACGTTTGTGGTCTCAAATGCTGATTCCTTCTCTGTTGATGAACTCTTCCCTATGAACCCCCCATCAACTGGTCGATGAATGTCCAAGTATGAGACCAGATAGATATGGGAATGGTATCAAGCACAGATAAATATTCTAAAATTTTATCACAAGCTTCATCTAAATCATTATAAGAGAAAACAGAGTTTCTGATGCAATGCTCTAGCTTATCATCTCTGACTGGCTCAAAGGATGTGAGAGTAGTAATGGAGCAACAATCCTCGGAATCTGAGCTATCATGCCTCTTGATGGCATCATAAATCGAGATTTTTAGCTTCTCCTTGTTCAAACGAAAAGTGAGGTCACCATCCTGCACATCAATTAAAGCTCGACCAGTAGCTAGAAAAGGTCGACCCAAGATTAATGGCTGATTTTTATCTTCAGGCATATCCAAAATCAGCAGGAAAGATAAAGTCTTGAATTCTTACCAGAACATCTTCAACTATTCCCTTAGGGTAAGAAACTGACCTGTCAGCCATCAATAATGAGATTGTGGTTGGTTTCATCTCGCCAATCTCCAATCGGTTGAAAATAGATAGCGGCATCAAATTAATGCTTGCTCCCAAATCGCACAACACGTTGGGGAATGTATGCTCTCCAATCCTGCACACCAAAGTAAAACTCCCTGGATCCTTTTGTTTGAGTGGCAACTTCCTCTGTATTATAGCACTGCATTCTTCAGAGAGGTTGATTGTCTCAAATTTTCCTAGCTTCTTCTTGCTTGCTACTGCATCCTTGAGAAATTTGATATATTCGGGCATATCTCTAAGCGCATCAAGGAGTGGTAAGTTGATATTCACTTTCTGAAACATCTCCATAAAACGGGCGAGCTTCTCATCATATTTTTGCTTCCCCAATCGCTGAGGGAATGGAGCTGTAGGTGTTGGAAACATCTGATCCTTCGCGTCTGTCGCTCGCGATTTTTGCTCTCCTTCTTTCCCTCGCAAATTATCCTCTCTGGACTCTCTCGAGACGCCACCTCCGTCAGTCTTCACGTCTTTTGCTCGCGACCTAAAGTCGCGAGAACAATCCGCGATGCCCTCTCTGTCAATCTTCGCGAGTTTACTTCGTGGCCCTTCCTCGCGAGGGAGGGTCGCGAGGCGAGGTTCTTTCTCTGGCGAGGCTTTCCTCGTAACTTTGTTTCGCGTTAGTGAATCGCGAGTGGCACTTGCGAGGTGAGAATTCATCGACTCATACGTCTGGTCCTCTTCGTCTCTTTCATACTCCGGATGGTTGATGTATGATTTTCCGCTTTTCATCTGAATGACATTGCATTGATTTTGAGGCATCTGATTTTTCGGGTTTTGCCCGTGTTACTTGAAATCGACCGCCCGTGAATCCTTGGCCTCTCATCGCCATCCGCCTATTTGATTTTCCCCATCTTAAGTTGTTTTCCAATAGATGTAACAGTATTATTGATGGAACTGACGTTATTCTCCAAAGCATTTATTCTGTGTCTTGTCTGTTGTATCTGAGTATTCTGTTGAGCCACAATTTGTTGGTGGCTCGCTGTAATCTACTGATCACTCATTAATAATTGCCGCATCATCTCCTCCAAACTGAGCTTCTTTGGCTCCACAATGACTCCATTATTTACGGCGAAACCAAAGTGTGGTTGTCAGCATTCGAGCATTTCCATAAGACAAATTAGATGATTCCTATTATTCGACGATACATCGATTTGTACCCGATTCCTTTGGAAGCCTCGATTCAAAATTACTTTGATTCACAAATTGGCCTCTTCAAGATCCCGAGCCATTAAAACAGTCATCTTACCCTTTCTTTCTTCTTCACATTCCTTTTGCAATGCTATGAACTTTTCCAAGAGATCATCATATTTACTATCCACCTCAGCAGCAGCGACTCTTCTTATTGGCTGTCTCTCCATCGGTCACTGATAACTGTTGGATGCCATCTCCTCAATTATTCTCAACGCTCATCTATACCCGGTTGAGAAGGCACCTCCTACCGAGGCATCCACAATACTGGTATTGGCAAGAAGACCATCAGAAATTATGTCACCCTGCTCAAGAGAATAACCATGTTGTGGACATTTTCACGAGACTTCAATCTTTCCTGTGCTTCAAATAACGACTCATCTCCCAATTGTGAGAAATGAGAAATCTCAAGAATAATCTTCGAGCCTGGCGTGGAAAGTATTTAGATAAAACTTCTCACAAAGTTGCTCCCACGTAGTAATTCCCGATCCGTCTAATCCTCGAACCATTCTTTAGCTTGGCTCCTCAACAAAATACGAACATCCGCATCCGGATGGCATCACCGGCACTCCATTCCGCTTGATAGTATCACATATATCAAGGAATGCCTCTAAGTGTGCGCTGGGGTCTTCAAGAACCCTCCCCAAACAGCCCGCCAGATCATGTCGACGAGGGCGTGCTTTAACTCAAATTATTCGCATTGACGTCGCCTCATCCTCCACCTCGAACAGTCCGCGTGTGCCTCGTATACGTGGTCGAGCGATATGGGCCGTGCTCGCCCACCAATCTCGCCCATTTGATTTCGCAACGCCATTGAGTCGCATTGTCGCCAATATCTCTCCATCTCGCCATCCGATCATGGCCTCGAGGTTGTCTATCCGCATTGCTAGTTGTCTTCTTTCTCGCCTCTCTTATGTGATCTTTCAATCTCAAGATCCAATGGAATAATTTCTTCCTTCGGGATCTTGTAATCATGCACCGCATGCAGAGATAAAACCGATCGTATCTAAGAAGCAACACAAAATAAATATTTTTATTTTTATTTTTTATTTTTTTTAAAGCCTGAATTAATAACTACAATTCAGAAAATTATCACTATGCAATCTAAACAGTCCCCGGCAACGGCGCCAAAATTTGATCGCTATATTTTCTACCAATTAAATGATAGTAAAACAACAAGTATATATATATATCGTATCCACATGGACTACGACTCGAGAACACAACAAATAATCAACACATAATCTTGATTATTATTCAGGAAACAAAAATATCAAGAGAGAAATAATAATAAAACTAGACTCAACGATAAATAAGGAATAAAACCAGATATAAAAGATTGACCCTAGGGATGTACTTAACCTAACCAGATTCACACAATTAACCTATTAACTGCTTACCAATTTAATTCACATTCATATGAAGGATCACTAATGTAACTATAGTTTCCGCCAGATGACCTATAGTAGTAGGTTAGCCTAAACTCTATCTCCGCTGGGTCTCAAGAGAAGTAAGCTAAGCATCAAAAGCACACAAAGATTTAACCTCCCAGGCTCACCTATCTCCGCCTGTGTCTCAAGGTAAAATCAGATTATGTATTCAAGATATCGACTATGCAATTAATTTCGCCAGGACATCAATCACATAACTAGCATGTATTAATATTGGCTAGATACCAACACATGAGAATTAAAGCCAAGAATTGTAAATCATGAATGGGACGGCAAAACAGTATCAACAGATAAATTATACAGATCTAGTCAGACATACAAACCCTATGATCAATACAGAATTTAGCTACGCATAATTAAATTACTAAAGCAATAAATAAATAAAAATAACATGAACTGAATTAAATAGATAAAACCGTAGGAATCCGCAAAGAACAATGCAACAGCCTCGATCCGTAAATAGAACCTGAACTCTAAATCAAAACTACCGTATAAAACTTGAATCTAAAAATTAAATACTGAAAGCTAAACTATTGAACTGGAATAAGGAAAAATAACGTGCAATACGATGGAATACGATGGAGAAAGATTCAACATAATAATAAATTTCAATATCAAAATTTGTGAAACATAAATGATAGAATGCAAGGGAAGATAGTACCAATATGAAAAGCAATAATTCGAAATCTACTTTGAATCTGAATCCAACTGAACTAACAATATGTAATGCATAAATCAAATGGAATGAACGAAAAGCAAGAATGAAAAACAAAACTCTGGTCTTTCCTCGTCTGTCTTCTTTCCAAACTGGCTCTGGAATAACTGCGCACTCGAAAATAAATTGGGATTGAGGTAGTAAAACGGGGTTCGACCTAACTCAGCGTGCACGGGCCGATCACACTGAGCAAGTGCGATGCGGAGAATAAACTTAAGCTGAGCGCCGGTTGAGGGTGAGCGCTCGCTGCTCGGGTGTTTCAGATAAAATTGAACGCCGATTGAGACGAGCGCCATCACGCCGAGTGTCTCTGCCCGAAGCGGCGCCGGATCGAGGACGAGCGGCACTGCGGTGGTGTGTGCGATGAGGACGCTGGCAGGTGAGCGGGCGCTTGGTGATGTCAAGGAATGAGCGGGAGCTCGATGCGCACCGGGAGTGAGCAGGCGCTCGATGCACGTCGGGGATGAGCAGCGCTCGATGCACGTGAGGACGAGAGCACGCACGGTAGGGGCGACGAGATAGCGCTCGTCGGAGAGAGCGCGCACGCGAAACTGGCAAGCCAATGCTCGACGGCGAGAGCACACTCGACAGGGATGGGTGAGCCAACGCTCGAGGGTGAGAGCACGCTAGGCAAGGACAGGTGAGCCGGTGCTCGTGGGTGAGAGCGCGCACGGTAGGGGCGGCGAGCCGGTGCTCGTGGGTGAGAGCGCGCACAGCAAGAGTTGGCCGGCGCGGCGATGTGAGAGCAGGTGTGGAGGTCTGAGCCGGTGCTCGACGATGTTCGTGCGGGCGCGGAGATGTGGCGTGCGACGGGGCATGACAAGCGACGGGACGAACGTGTGCGTCTTTGACGATATGTTCTGTTCCCCCTCGTCTGAACTCCGAATTGGGATCCATTTGCGCCTACGGACTCCTATCAAGATGATCTTCAATATACTTCAACTTGGCAAATCCATTTCATCCTATTTAATGTCGTTTTTCTACAAAACATCAAAATAAATCAAATAAGTCTGAACCGAAAAATACTAATCAAAACAACGGCATAAATAGGACAAACCACTGGAAATGACATGTATAAGAATACCAAAAATAAGCACAAATCATACTAAACAACTCCCCCACACTTATCCATTTGTTTGTCCTCAAGCAAAGTCTAGTCTAATAAGAATAGAAAATTAACTCATGCAATTTCACTCTTAGTCCAATCAATCAAACCACTTTTTGTCTTTCCCCCAAACTTGGTGAATATATATTCAAAGTTAACGTGAAACAAATCTAAAATTGTGAGTATGTCAAATAAACAAGAAGGTGATTTTTGCTCAGACCCAACTCTCCGCTAGGTGTGAATTGACTAAAGTGGTCACCTTTAGCAACAAGTTCCTTTTGATGAAATAAAGAAAGTTTTAACAGATTTTGGAACAATGTTCGAAAGATGAATTCTCGATGTACTCGAGTCTCCTATCATGGTTTTCCATGCCTATTTCTCGATTTACGAGATAGAGGGCAAAGTCTCATCCTCAATTTCAACAATCTTAACAATTATTGGAGTTTTCATTCTCCTTTTTAATAGGAAACAAGTATATAGATAACCACACTGTAACACTGCCCCTAGCATTAGTCAGACAAATAACGTCAATAACCCACAATTTAAGATCAATCCACACAATCTCGTCAATTCATATTGCACTTCAATCACATATCACCAAGAGAAACGGAATTACATCAAAGTTTGATCAATACCATATAGTTCAGGTTCACAAATAAAAATCCTGCCTTACTTGCATAGACAAAAACTTGAGCCTAAAAGTTCAAAATAAACACAAACGCACATCACCAATCATGCAAAAAGACATGACACGACACAAAACCAAATACTCATCTCATCCTCCCCCACACTAAATTTCGAGCACTGTCCCCTGCTCAAAACATTAATAACATAAGATAGCCAATAGAAGAGGAGACTTCCCTGAAAGTAGATGGTAGAAACAGGTGGAATGTAAGCATGCGCTGCAGAGCCGGAGTATCACGGCTTTACCTCACTACTGACGACAATACGTAAAATTTTTCTTCCAACGTCTATACAAAATAAAAAACAAAGACAGACAGATAGACCAAAGAGATCAAAGAACCAAGCAAAAAGAGAAAGAAAAGAACAAAAATATTCATGGGTAAACTCTCACGTAGTACTCGGTTTAACGTCGTGAGCACGACATAGTCAAGTCGAGATAGATAGATCAATGAACCAGACGCTTCCACTTTTTCAAAACCCTCTCGATCAAAGTAAGACTTCACTTGTTTTCCGCTCGCAGAAATGATCCGTTGGTGTTAGGATCATGAAGTAAACCGCCTCGTGAAACACCTTCTCAATGATGTAAGGACCACTCCACCAGTTGAGCTTTCGGGAAAAGTTTCAAATGAGGCAGAAATAAAACCTTCATTCCCGCTTTAAATCCTTGCGAACTATCTATCGATCATGAATCTGCTTTCACTTTATCCGTGTCAATACGGGCATTCTCACAACAATACATTCTCGGAGGTTAATAATATCTGAAAGCAGCTCATCAATAAAATTAGTGGATGGAAACATCACACTACCACGTCTGAAAGAGCATATTCACCAAGTACATGTAGGGAAAACTAGGTTTAGCCCTCGCCCGAGGATCTATCTTGGATATTTAATTCACCATACATTGATTATATTCCTAGCATGCGTCTATATAATTAATTGCAACACGTAGGGGTTTTCTGTTTACCTTTGAATCTGCGGGGATGAAAGGATCGATCGGATCGAGACTCGTGCTTTGATCTTCGACGTATCCGGTTGCCCAATCTCCAGCGTCGAGTGAGGCGATCTATGGAGAATACTCGAAATCACCCTCACCGGTATTGTTGAACATAAATTAATTTATAAACATTTATTCATGCCACTAGAGAATAAATGTTGACTTACCCTTATTCAGTTGAGTCGCTTTCACTTAGACATTCTGAATCCCAGTATTTAAGATATCGAGCGTCCATTAATTATTTAGAGCATTACATTGCTTAAAATAATTAATATCTTTAATTCCTTAAGTAGTACCACTCGACCTTATTTGTACTTGAGCTAACTCACATGCGGGTTTAGTACAATAAACCTTTTGAGCTCCTTAGGGGCGTCATCATCCTAAGCGGATACGGTGACTCGTACGGATAACTAGCATGACATACTGAATGCCCCAGAGATGTGGAGAATATTAGGTTAGAACATATAACCCTCCTAACAAGTCAGTGATGGTCGTAACCATACTCACCTAATACCTTATCGAGATTTAGATCATCGTAAGTCACGAGATCTAGGTTCTTCACTACGGTCGGATAGAAGAACTCTCTCACGTGATCCTGTCAATACGTCGAGCGCTCGGCTAACAAGCAACCAAGTCAGTCAACTCTATCTATCACCGCTATCACGACAACTCGTCCTCAAGTTGTCTCGGTATGAAACTTTTATATCATTAAGCTTGACCAATCATACGGACTTACGTGATCTTCTACACCTTGTATCTAACATATATGAGATAAGGGGACACGAGATATATGAATCAAGTATACTATTCGGATAGGAGATTGTAATAGTGGTAAGAAACATTGTAATGCTCACCAAAGCGCTTTCGATATACAAATCACAATCTCCCACTTATACTAAAGCAAACTTTTAGTATACATGTTCTCTACTAGCTATTACAAACAAAACCACGTGTCCATGTAGACTTTTGGGCGGAGCTCTTGCGTGAATGGATCCGTTAGGTTATCCGTCGTATCAATCTTCTCTATCGACGCGTCGCCATAAATCTAACGATTTCTCGTATGACATGGTACTTTCTTTCTATGTGTTTGGTGCGCCTTGTGGGTCAGTGGTTCCTTGAGTTTGCACTTTGCACCCGCGAGTTATCACGATGAAACTATGATACTCTTGGGCAAACCAGGTGCACATCTAGATCCGTGAGGTGGTTCTTGAACCATCTGACCTCTTTAGAAGCCTCTCCTGCGGCTACATATTAAACTTCCATGGTAGAGTCCGCAATGCATCGTTGCTTTGCACTCCACTTGAGGATCTGGCTCCACCTCCCAGGTAAACACATGGCAGGGTAGACTTTTTCTCATCACGGTCGGCTTGGAAATCCGAGTGCAGATAACCCGAAGGCATTATACTATCGCATGGTAAACTAGCCTATAATCTCGAGTCCTTTCGGTACTGAGTATATGCTCTTTGAGTTCAATGAGCTTGTCGTGGTTGGGCGATATCTAGCTACTATGCCTACCATAAGCGGATATCGAGCCTCGTGCATAGCATTGCGTACATGAGACTTCCTGCAGGTAAGCGTAAGGAACTTGTCTCATTTCCTCTATCTCCTTTGCGGTCATGGGTAGTTGCGTCTTAGATAAAGGCGAACGTATGCGAAGGTAGCAATCCTTTCTTGGCGGTGCATACTAAAAGCAGTAATCACGGTATCAATGTAAGGCGCTGAGATAAGCTCAACATTTTAACTTCTTGCGATCTCGATAAACGCGGATCCCGAGAATATGCCGCATCTCCTAAGTCTTTCATTTGAAACCGATCGGATAACCAACTCTTTCGTCGATAGCGACTTCGCGTTGTTGCCAACTAGAAGAATGTCATCTACATAAAGTGCGAGAAATACCACATCACCGTTAACATCTAGCCGATACACACAACTCGCTGAGGCAACTTGGGTAAATCCATGGGACTTTACCACCTCGTCAAAGCGTAAGTTCCATGATCGGGAGGCTTAAGTCAGAAATGGACTTCTTAGCTTCCATACTAGATGATCTTCACCTTTACCACATAACCTTCGGGTTTTTGCATATAGATGTCTCTACCTTCCTCGAGGTAACCGTTTAGAAAAGCGGTTTTAACATCCGTTGCCAAACCTCTGGGTTCGAGTGAAATTTCTGCATGCCGAAGAATTACGATGGACTTGAGCATTGCTACATGCGAAAAGGTCTCATCGAAATCGATGCCCTCGATGCGAGTGTACCCTTTCGCCACAAGCCACGGCTTTAAAAGCGAAACCTCTCCATCGGAATCTCTCTTCCTTTTGTATATCCACTTACTACCTACGGCTTCCATGCCATACGGTAGAGGTGTCTTTCATATACATCCATAGTCGTTATGGACTCATTTCTAAGTCCATAGCGGTGTGCCATGATCTTGCATCAATGTCTTGTATCGCCTCCTTGTATGTCCATGGGTCGATTATCGCTGTTCGTTTCCTAGGACTAAATCCAAGATTCTCCCACGACATAAATCGATCGGGTTGACGAACAACCCTCCCACTACTGACGAGGTTCTACGGGCACTATGTCGGCGGTGGGTGCGAAACTTGTGGTTCTCATCTTGCACAACATCTTTGGGTAGGTACCACTTATGCGGTCGGTATCTCCGGTGGAACTCGACCAGCTTCAATTTCTTGAAGTATCACGGTGTCGATCCTCCACTAGACTCGACATCTCGTACCTTTGGCTGTCGGTGGTGGAATCGATCATCTTCTAATTCTTGAAGAATGATTTCAACTTTGGATTTATGATTTTTCATGTAGTCCTCTTCTAAGAATCGAGCATTAGTCTTGTAATGACCTTCCGATCCTTGGGACTATAGAATAAACCACCTTCGTTCCTCTAGGATAGCGATAAGCGACGCTTGCGTCGGATCTAGCCTCCGACTTGTCGACCGTCTTGTTCGGCCGTGTCTTTGAATCGCCTATATCATATGTGGCTTAAGCCCGGGCTTGCCCAAACCACAACTCGAAAGGGGTCTTTTCGGTGACTTGGATGGTACTAGATTTAGCAAGTATGCCGCGTTTCTAAGGCGTACCCCGAGCGAAATAGGCAATGTTGCATAACTCGTCATTGATCTAACCATTTCGAAAGAGTCGTATTTCTTGGCTTTGACACACCGTTTCTTGTGGTGTGCCGGGAGAAATGCGTTGGGGCGTAATCCCACACTTCACTAGATAGTCCAAAACTTCGTTCTTTGAGGTATTCGTCTCCGCGATCGAGCGATGACTTGATACTCTTACCTAGCCGTCTCCCTTTGCGCCTTAAATTCTTTGAATTTCTCAAAGCATTCGGACTTGCGGTGAGCGGTATACGTGTCCGTACCTTGGTAATCATCAATGAAAGTGACAAAATACCGTACCCTCCACGAGCTTGTGTGGACATCGGTCCACAGTCGAAATGGACTAACTCTAACATTTCTTTGGCTCTATAACCGCCCGCTTTGAAGGGTGCGGTCGACATCTTACCTTACATCTGAGATTTCGCGGTGGGAGCAGAGTGTAGTGAGATTACTCAGCTCCATTCTTAGCCTTGATCTTTGGATCCTATTTAGATTGATGTGACCTAATCTAAGATGCCGGAGAAAAGTTATGTCATCTTCTGAAGAAAACTTTCTCTTTTTAGGGTTTGAAGAAGATCTGACATAGTTATAGGTATTATGTTTTGCGAAATAGTATAAAGCGAATTATATAAAGTGCCGACACGGATAACTTCGTCATTTCTTATGATAGAAACACCACTATCAAAAATAACGAATATCCATGAGTAAATAATTTGAAAGCGTAAACAAGGTTTAAATCGAAAATCCGGCACATATAAAACCTCTTTCAAAAATAAAGCTGTTGTCCCAAAACATAAAGAAACATCTCCAACTGCTGACTCGACTTTCACCGCGTTGCCCATGGAGATCGTTATCTACGCCATTAGCTAGCTCCCTTGTCGCGAGAACCCTACAAGGTGTAACAAACATGATCGGGTCGCCGTGTCTACTACCCGAGAATGGGTAGAACAAGTAGCTAAACATGTTTAGTTACTAAAAGCAAAGCGGCGTACCTTGAGCCTTGAGCATAGGGCACTTAGCCTCCGATGCCAGTCTTCCGCACTTGAAGCATTTGCCGCCTCTTTGGCTTCTTCAAGCCTCCGGTGGCAGCCATGTTCTTGCTCCAATTACTCCCACTCTTCCTTGCGCTACCACCTTTGGTGCCCTTTTCTTTTCCGTTTTGCAACGGAAAATTTGGGCCCTTAGATGTGCTAGCAAAGAGCATGTCTCCTTTTCCCATAACTCCTTCGCATGACTACAAGATCATTAAACAATGACTAAGTGTATACTCGGTCTTGCTCATGATCGCATTTACACAGTTCTCAAAAGACTTGGGCGATGTATTGTGGATGATATCGACCTTGGCTTCGATCGATACCTCCTCTGGCCCAGTCAAGACTATCCATGAGATGAGTCGTGTGAGAGACATGTTCATGGACGAACTTCTTCTTCCATCTTACACGCCAAGATTTCTCTCATTGTGTGGCGGACGATCCGATCCGACGCCCAAACTTACTCTCGAGACTTGACCCGAATATCGATCGCGTCTACCATCGGCGATCTTTGTAGGCTACAAGCCTTTGGACATAGTAGTCATCATATAGCATTTAGCTATATTGTTTGACTTATTCAAAGTCTGACTTGACTTGCTCATCGGTCGATCGTCGATAAGGGCATCGGGTTTAGGAGTGGTGAGAACAAACATGTGTTCTTGACGATAAGAACATATTCAAGTTTCGTTTCCACTCGATAAAATTTTGACGGATAGGGATTTTGTGCGAGCATATTGATAATCGGTGTAAGAGACATATACTGAAGCGATAATGAAAACACATAAGCATACGATCGCACATAATTCGTAACAATAATATTGTAACCTTTTGATAAAACAATATTAATTGAAACCTCCAATTGCCGAGGAATCTCACATGCAAGCCACGCGTGTGGGCGTTTACACGAACCCCTCGACCCGGACTAAAATATACCTTTTAGTCGTTTAATTTCAATCCATGTCAACTTAACTTTATGACAAATGAAATTAACGATTGGACCTTCTTGGACCACATCACTATCGCAAGAAGGGACTTGGCGGGAGGTTGTACTCGAGGTGATGTCTAGCAATGACCACAATTTTAACGTGAAAATGAATTCTTAGAATTAGCATACTCGCTCGGACCATACCGCTTCAATTCAAATTCTTTTGTTATCTCATTTTATATCTATCTCTAGAGAACTTATGAAAATCGCACATGCAGCCACGCGTGTGGGCGTTTACGTGAAACTCCCACTTCCGATAGATTTAAATGTTTTATTTAGAAATCTCGTCTAACAAACTTATGATAAGCGGTGCAAGCAAGCCACGCGTGTGGGCGTTTACTCACGATGGTATCACTTTGTTTAGAGATCAAAAGGTGGAGGTCTTGACATTTTAATTTGAAAAAAATAATTTGTCGGGTTGCTTTGCTTAGTCTTTTTGTTCGAAAGGTTTGTCTATGCAGATCACGTAATCTAGCATGCTTGTCATAGAACTCGACATGTAAAACATGCTCGCAGTAATTCTCAAATATGCTTGAAAAGCGATAAACCTAGCATGCTTACTATGCCCAGCCATCGTAAAACTTAAAGGTTTGTCAGCGTAATTTAAACATACATAGCATGCTCTTGCATAATTTAAACATCCACGACATGCAATGAGCGATAAAATAAAATAAAACGTTCATCGTGGCCCACTCGTGGAACACGCACATTCTGCCTAATCTATTACATAGAATTGCAAAGAATGAACTTGACTTGACACGGCCTCGCGTGCACGGGCACGACCGATTCGTCAAAAGCGGATACGGTGAAAAATGCGGTTGGTGGACCGGTCGAAAAAGCGGATGCTGGGTGAAAAGCGGTCGTCGGCCGAACCGGGTAGGTCGACCGAGAACAAAGCGGGCGGGTCGGAAACAAGGGCGGGCGGCTGGGGCGCAGCCCGTGCGCGCCCGGCTTTCTGCCGCCGCCTCATTCGCGCTGGCGACCAGCGCCGCGCCTCCTGCCGAAGATGCCGCCGAAGCTGCCAGAGTGTGCGCCTTCTTCGCCCGAGCGCCCTGCGCGATCTTGGCGCTGTCTGCCGGCCGCGTCGCCGGCCTTCAAGGCGTCCGGCTGAAAATCGTCTTGGCGCCTGCGTCGCCAGTGCCGCTCGCACACTTTGAGGTTCCAGCGGCGTCTGGGCCGCTGGCTGCGGCGGCGAGGCTCGCTGCGCGTGATCTGGCGCTGCGTCGCTGCGCTGCCAGAGACGAGTTGAGGTTTTCGTCACGCTATCGCCGGCGCCGAGGCTCCTCGATCGAAAGTCGCCGCGCATACTGTGTCGCCCGTCGCGCATGCCGCGCGCCCGCCTTTTTCGTCGCGATCTTTGTCGCTGAACGCGCGCAGCGCCGAGTCTTGCAGGCGTCCGATTTCTCCCGATAAGTCTTCGTCGTCTCGATTCTTCGTGCTTTCGTCTTGTTTCGTTTCTTTACGTATAAGATTTACGTAAAAATAAATCTAATCTAACCACGGATTTTCGTGGTGAAAAGCAAAACCAACAAAAACAAAGCGAGCCACGATGAGCGACGGGTCCAACAATTAATTAAGCGCGCGTAATAATCAGCGTGAATTAATCCAGCGAGCGAATATCGATCCCGTGCTACGATACCAGTGTAAGGAAAACTAGGTTTAGCCACCGCCCGATGATCTATCTTGGATATTTAATTCACCATACATTGATTATATTCCTAGCATGCGTCTATATAATTAATTGCAACACGTAGGGTTTTTCGTGTTTACCTTTGAATCTGCTCGGGGATGAGCGGATCGATCGGATCGAGACTCGTGCTTTGATCTTCCGGATCGTATCCGGTTGCCCGATCTCCAACGTCGAGTGAGGACGATCTATGGAGAATACTACAAGAAATCACCCTCAAACCCTAGCTAATTTTCGAGAATCTCACTATGAGGTGGGCTAAAATTATGCTCTCAAATTTGTGGATTAACCTTGAATCTATCTCTTACCTTATATTTATAATGCACTACCATAATCCCATATGGAAAGGATTAATACCATAATCCTATATGGAAAGGATCTATGCATATCCCATAAATATAATAATATCCTTATAGGATAAAGAGAATCAAATCCTTTTCTTACAGGGTTGAGGGGCGCCGATTTCATCAGTAGTTACGGGCCTGGATGGGCCAGCCCAGGGATCAAATGCAAGGAATAAAGATGGTCCTCAAATAAATTAATTATCTTATGTTCAGCCCAGAACATAAATTAATTTATAAACATTTATTCATGCCACTAGAGAATAAATGTCGACTTACCCCTTTATTGAAGTTGAGTCGGGCTTGCACTTAGACATTACGAATCCCCGTATTTAAGATATCGAGCGTCCATTAATTATTTAGAGCATTACATTGCTTAAAATAATTAATATCTTTAATTCCATAAGTAGTACCACTCGACCTTATTATTGTACTTGAGCTAACTCAACCTGCGGGGTTTAGTACAATAAACCTTTGAGCTCCTTAAGGGGATGTCATCATCCTAAACGGATATGGTGACTGATCGAGTATAACTAGCATGACATACAGCACCGCCACCACCCAAGATGCGAGAATATGGGTTAGAACATATAACCTCACCCATAACAAGTCAAAGTGATGGTCAAGAACTCATACTCACCTAATACCTTATCGAGATTTAGATCATCGAAGTCACCGAGATCTAGGTTCTTCACTACGGTCGATAGAAGAACTCATCTCATCGTGATCCTTCAATACGTCGAGACGCATCGGCATAGACAAGCAACCAAGTCAAGTCACTTCTTATCTATACAGGCAGCTCATACCGACAACTCGTCCTCAAGTTGTCTCGATTTATGAAACTTTTATATCTCATTAAGCTTGACCAATCATACGCACTCGTGATCTTCACACAATCGTATGATCTAACTTATATATGAGATAAGGGACATGAGATATATGCAATCAAGTATACAATTCAGATAGGAGATTGTAATAGTGGTAACAGAAACATTGTATACAAGCTCAACCAAACCGCTTTCAAAGATACAAATCCAACAAAGATACTATTTTTAATGTGCCACTCTTAACGCCTATAAGTGTGTTGGTTGTGGCCATGAATGGCCTCCCCAATAATAGTGTGTGTTCATCCCCATCTTCTCTAACATCACCAATATCCAAAACAATGAAATCAACAGGTACTATCAACCCACCCACCTTTACTAATATATCCTCAATAATACCATCGATATCTCACATGCACTATCGCCTAACGTAGAGACATTCGAGTGGGTTTAAGTTCACCTTATCCTAATTGTTTAAACATTGAATAAGATATAAGATTAATCCCTACCCCCAAATCAAGCATGCCTAAGCTTCCTTCCCATTACTAAAAGCAATTTTAATAATAAAACTACACGGATCCACGGAGCTTGGGAGAATCGGTGCAGAGGATGGAATTAGGCGCCGTCGAGACCATGACTTTCTCGTACTCTCCAAACCTTCTCTTCTTTGAGGCTAGCTCTTTGAAGAACTTGACGTAGGCCGACATATTTTTGAATACGTCCAATAGAGGTAAATTAACATTCACCTTGGACAGGAGCTTGTAGATCTCATTGAATTGTTGGTCCTGTTTCTCGTTCTTCAACCGATGTAGGAAGGGTATCGGTGGAATGTAAGGATTTGATGCCTATGCGCCCGACCTCGCCTTTCTTCTTTTCCACCTCCTCGATCAAGGCTGCTGCTCGACATCTCTCTCACCTTATCCTCAATAATCCGATCACTCCTTAGAATAGTGACCGCATAAGCTTGATAGGGTTGGCTTGGAAGTTTCCCCACTGCACCTTGCTGCAACAGCTCATTAAGCTTGCTAGCAATTTGTCCTATTTGCGTCTCTAAACGCTTAATTGTGGAGTCTTGAGCATCTATTCTTTAAGCGAACGTATCCTCCCAAGATGGCCTCTGAGGTGGTGGTGGAGGTGCTCACGACTTCTCCGCCGCCGAACTGCCGTGGAACTTGTCACATCGCTGCGCTGCCGTGGATAGTGCTCTACTATTGAAACTATTGTTGTTGTGGAAGTCTTTGGTATGGCGCATTCTGATTTGAACTATGCCCTTGATTCTGATTCCTCCATTCCACGTTACATTATTGCTGATTAGGCTCGAATCGCATCGGGGTTGAAATCCTCAAGATAGCATAAGCTTCGCCGCTTCAATGTATGCTCTCCCATCCTGGGGCACATATCAACATTATGTCCGAGTTCATTACATATTCCACAAGGTTCCATGAATTCCTTGTGCTGGGATGGTGGATCTGGCTTCCTCATCTTAAGCTCTTGCACCTCCCTCATTAGCTCAACCACTTGCTTATTCACGTTGAAAGAAGGAAAGGAATGACGTTTTCGCTCTTCCACCGATCGATTTCTAACGTGAAGTAGCAGCCATAGCCTCAAAAATATCAACAATATTTGTTGTCGTTCGAGAACCAATATCTCCACCTGCAGCATTGTCCACCATGTACTGAAAACTCTGCATCAACCCGTCATAGAAAAACTGATAAAGAATCTCATCTGGCAAGGCATGGTGAGGGTACTTCTGCAATAAGTCCTTGAACTGTTCCCAAGCTTCATGGAATGGCTCTTTTGACGTCTGATTAAAGGTCATTATCTGTGACCTCAACTCTGACTCATCTTATTTGGGTAGTATTTAGTCATAAACTTGTCTACCACGACAATCCAGTTCTGCAGAGAGTTGGTGGGAAGTGTCAGAAACCAAGACTTTGCCCTATCCTTCAGGGTATACGGGAAACAGTGCATCTTCAGCTGGTCTTCATTTAGTTCTCCCAGCGGGAAGGATTGCAGTTGATGAATTTTGTAAGTATCATTTTTTTATCTTTATTCTTTTTAATAAATGTCTTACTTAGTAATTTGAGAATTGAGAGTAGAATTGTGATATACTTTCCATCTTACTTTTATTTAATACTTGTATAATTTGATAAGTGGTTGTATATATGTATTTATTATAATAATTAATAAAGTTATAAAAATAAATTTTTATATTTTCTTAATATGTGTAATTTGACGACTAGAATATTTTTTAAAATGAAATAATAGCTCATAACGATATATCCTGCAGTTTAGGTACAATATTATATGTATGCATTTCTTATTGTGTAAGTATTCAACTACAAGCCTAAAATTTTAGCTAGGAAAAATTATTACGTTTTTCTAGACTAAAATAAATGTAGACTCCTTTACTTTTCAAATGACTGCACACATAAGTTTAATGAGATTATATGTGGTCCTAAAGATAGGTTAAAAACTTAAATTGACCAATGCCAATGAGAGAATACATTAGATATATTTTTGCATTTTTCCATAAATAATTTTCCATATCTTCCATTATATATATATATATATATATATATATATTGAATCAAATATCTTAAGATATAAAATAAGAATGATTGTTATCACTTCGATCGTGAAGATCTACAGTGAATTTATTAGTTTATAGGATAAATTCGTATGTCTAGATTCGAATCCCATAAAAGGTAAAAAATTTATTATTTGAATTTATCAAGTTTCACTCGAATTCATTAGTTCGTAGTTTATACTATAAGTAAGATTTATACGTAGTTTATATTATAAGTAAGATTTTACAAGAAACAAACCCTATATATATATATATATATATATATATATATATATATATATATATGAGAAGAGTTCAAATAAAAACCTATTTTTTCATAAAAACCTACAAACCAATGTACACTTTATTTACGAAGTTAATGCACTTTATGTATAAAGTTATTGCACTACGAAATATTGATGAATAGTGTTATCTTTTATCAGAACTCAATGGTGCATTAGTTTTATACATAAAATGCAATAACTTTATACGTAAAGTGCATTGGTTTTTATGTTTTTACGAAAAAGTAGGTTTTTATTATAACTCAACCCATATATATATTACATCTATAGTTAGGGAAAACATTATACATTTAAGTTCTTTTGGAGGATATTATACTGATAAAGACATTCTCTTTAGGGATGACAATGGATCGTAGATTCGGTCCGCATCCGCATCCATTTTTAAGCACGGCTTCAAAAAGGATCTGCAGATCCGGATCCAGATCAATTCGACATCGAGATCCGTATCCTAATTAAAGGACTCTATATAATATAATATATATAATATTTAGTTTTATTTTTATTTATAAGTGTAATTTATATATATATATATATATATATATATATATATATATATATATATTTTTTCTTTACGTTGAAGTTGGATAAACTAAATTAAGGAATTGGATATTAGGCTAATAACATTATAAAATTATACCTTATATTTGAGAAAATTTTGTATATGTGGGTGGTATATTTGTTAAGATATGTGTGCCACTTCACTACAAAAAATGCATTTAATAGCGACGGAAAATTCGTCGCTAATAATGTCGGATCCGTCGTTAGACTGGATTAGCGACGGATTAGCGGCGGAATAGAGGGTCACCGAAACACGGTTGGTAATCCTTAACGACGGATATATCGTCGTTATTAATTATTAGCGACGGATTTTTCAGTCGCTAATCGACATCCTCCGAACGGTCGTCTGATGTATAATTTGTCGTTAATACGACTCTAAGCCGTCGTTAATATCGACGGATTAACGACGGAATGACGTCGTAGTTAAAAAAACCGTCGCAAATCCATCGTTGAAATTATGATTTTTTTATTTCACATAACCAATCCGTCTGAAACGTCGCCCGTCCGTCGCTAAACGAACTGCTGCTGAAAAGTCTCCATCTGCCTCTAAATGTACAAACCGTATAGAGATTCATTTTTATTTCGGACGGCCGCTTACAACAAACAACCTGCTTTTCAAACAAACACAATCCAAACAAACCAATTCTAAATGATAAACATTAATTATCATTCTAAATCAGGCGACACAGTTAAAACAAAACAATTTCACATCATAATATCAAACAAACCAAATAATTCTAAATCATACGATAAGTTTACGAACAAAATGTTTTTGTTTCTTCATAAATTCATAATACAACCCAAATATGACGATGGGCGTGAAACGGAGCTGATATCACGAGGGTGGGGGGAAATGAGAGCTGGCCATGAAGCGCTCCGAGGCCTCCTGCTGAGAGCGCGAGATGACGTTCACAGCATTCGTGCTCATGAGCCCGAATGATCCGCGGCTTGAACATCATCTCGCCTCACCAATTCTGTAACCGCCTCATATTGCTCGCGCCACCTGCAACCGACCTCGTATGCCTCGTGTTGCCGCCGCCCATCAACTGCCTCAGATGCCTGCTGGCCGCCGCCGTCACCATCAACTGCCTCAGATTGCTCGCGCCGCCTTGCAACCGACTCAGATGCCTCAAGGCCGCTTTCGCCTATCAACTGCTCAGATGCCTCGCGCCGCCGCCTATCAACTGCCCCAGATTGCTCAAGGCCACCAGGCCTCGCCTCCATCTCCAATAGCCGTTGATGATCACCATCGAGAGTCAACCGCGGACGAACTCCTTTCAGTAGCTTTTGCATCAAAATAGGATAAATGAATTTTGACATTATTTTACTATAAAATCAGAACGGTTCAGTCTTTGCACCGATACGATCGAAAGTCCATCCTGTTTATCGTTTTTTTCTCTAGATTCTCGACTACACTAGGTACTCGAACTCAAAGCTCCTTCGTATTGAATGAAAACACTCAAACCATCTTCCTCGATTCAATTGCATACGAGTTGTCATGTTCTTCATTTTGCTAAGATAAGCATATAACGTGATCATCCTCCTCATCGGAAAGCGTAAATTGTAATGATAGTCTTCATTATCGTATCTTAGCTTTCATTCGACTTGCCCTCTTCTCGCTCATCACATATTCTCGCATATGACACGTGTATTGCTTGTCCATGTTGTGAACAAGCAAAGATTCTTTGATATTACCCATTCATCGCAGATAATGATTGTGATTATGAGCAAGATCAAACTCATCCTTACCGCTGAACAAGAAGTAGGATGCTCGACCACTTGAAAAGAAGTGAGGATGCTCTTAATGCTGCTCATAATCATAACCTTTATCCCGCGATGAATCGATAATATGAAAAAATGTCGCTGACAACAACATGGACAAGGAGTACACGTGTCATCCGTCAAGAATATGTGATGAGCGTAAGAGGACTAAGTCGAATGAAAAGCTAAGATACAATAATGAAGACTATCATTACAATTTCTATTTCAAAGGAAGAGGAGCGATGATCCTCATTATATGCTTATCTTAGCAAAATTGAAATGAATATGACAACTCGCATGTAATTGAATACGAGGAAGATGGTTTGAGTGTTGTCATTCAACACGAAGGAGCTTTGAGTTCGCATACGTGAGTGTAGTCAAGAATCTAGAGAAAAACGATAAACAAACGGACGGACCTTCAGACGATGCCTGCAAGTAGACTAGATCCATTCTGATTTTATAGTAAAATAATGTCAAAATTTTCATTTTATCCTTATTTTGATTGCTATTTGATTTTTCTACGCAACAATTAGAAATGAAAATGATCAAGATCAAGATCATGACATTTTTATCAAACACCACATATGCCTAATTATACACTTAATAACTCAAAACATCTTAATTCACTTAAATGATGAATTTATCATCCCAATTCACATCCAAGCTAAACATATTCACATCCAAGGTTATCAATTTCTCGCAAACATTTTTATCAAACACCACATATGCAGACAAGTTAATTCATTTAAATGATAAATTTATCATCCCAAATCACATCAAAGCTTATCAATTTCACAAGCATATTAACATATTAACATAATCCTAGCATATTAACATATTAACTCAACACATCCTAGCATATGTATAAACATATTAACATAATCAACAAATCATATCCTAACATATTAACATAATCAACAAATCACATCCTAGTATATTAACATAATCAACAAAACAAATATATATCAACAAAATAAAAAATTGAAATACAAATAAAAACCGACTTCTCTCAAGGGACGACGACGGGCAATGACGGAGACGGAGACGGCGACGGGCAACATGGACGGCGACGGCAGCGGCATGGGCAATGGGGTCATGGGTCGGGGCACGGCGGGGCGGGTCTGGCGGCGAGGCACGACACGTGCGGCGGCATGGAAGGCGATTAGCAAGCGGGCACGATTGGGATGTAATTGTAAGCGACGGATTGGGGTTTTGTGGGGAACTAGGCGCAGCAGATATGAAATTGGGAAGAAATCCCGTCTCGATATAAAATTTATTAGCGGCGGATTAACGACGCAGTCTAAATCCGCCGCTGAATTTAAAAGACTACAACGACGGAATTACGATGGTTTAAAGACATTAACGACGGATTAAAGTTAACGACGGAAACTTATCCGTCGTTAAATTACGCATAAAATTTAAAAATAAAAAATCGTTAATATAACGACGACACGTTTCGTCGCTAAATTTACCGATTGTTGTACGACGGAAATGTCGTCGTTAATATTACTGAATAATTAAATTTCAAAATTAATATTAACGACATTAATTTCGTCGTTACATTAAATAAAAAAATCTGCTAATTTAACGACGGATCAGAGACGGATAGATTTAACGACGGACAAAATCCGTCGCTAAAGTAAAACTCCAATAAATAAATAAATAAATTGTTAAGTTTAACGACGGAATTTGTCGTCGTTAAATTTAACGACGGACTAGCGACGGTATGACGTCGTTAACAGTTCGCGCGAGATATTCCCGCGCCCATATGTCGCCAATCCGTCGCGGAGCCGTCACTAAAAAAATTTCTTTCTATTCCGTCGCTGATTGACGATCCGTATTTTGGCCGTCGCTAATCCGTCGCTGTTTTGCTGTATTTTTGTAGTGCTTCTTTTATTTCTATTTCAATGTTATTTTTCCATGAAAATAAAAATAAATTTGTTGTTAATATCTTCATATATAGTTATTACTGTAAAAATTTTAAATAATTATTAGTATTATTGTGGATTTAGATGATTATTATAGTTTTACTGTGAATTTTAGTTGATTTAGAATATTTTTTAGAAGAAAAAATATATGGATCTATGTTTAGATCCATGGATCTTATGGATATGAGTCTGAATATAAGTTTTTTGGATCCAATAAATCTAGCCCGAATCCAAATCCAAGCAAAAAGTTTTAGATCTGAATCTAAATCTAATAAGATTCGATCCAAATCTCATCCATTATCATCCCTACTTTTCTCATTAACAATGAGGTTTAGGATTTCAATATCCAATATTTCTCCTTCCCGGCTAAAAAAAATAGAAAACACGCGAGTTGAGACGTCTCTAATATAATATAACTAATAATCAGGTCGAATGATCAGGATTCAGAAGTCAAATCTTTTTATTATAGATTGTATTTTATCTCAAATACTGATATCTCTACCGAAGAGTATGAATAGTATTAGTTTGACTGTAGATAATATTTGTATATTATTCGGCTATTGAAATTCGTAAGAGCCACTTAATATTGTAATTGTAATTGATTTATTCAATAATTTGCTTCGATAAAATATGACTTGAAAATAAATTCGGACGGTGGAATTTTAAACAGAGTAAAAACAGAGCATCTATTTAAAAGAAATTAAAATACGAAAATTATTTTTTCAATCTCACATCTATTTGATACTACAAAGTTAAGGTTTCACAATTATTCGAGATAAAACTTCCACGTCAAATTGATGTCGGATTAAAAAATTGGTTTGTTGATTTTGTAGTTAAAGTGTTATGAACAGAAGCGTAATATCAATCTCAAAATAAGTGACGTAAGGTGCATGTGTGCCATGCATATTAGTTACGAGTTGTTAGTCTCGTTAGGAAGCTAACCGCTTGTTAGTTAGACATGAACCCGTTAATGAGAGAAGAGCGGCGGTTATAGAAGTTAGATATAAATAGAGGTGAAGCATGTAAAGAGAGCTTTTGATAATACGCTTTGAGGATCAATACATAAATCTTTCAGATAGTCGATACTCCACCTACACCTCTCACACGAGCACCGCACCGAGTGTTAATCTTTTGCGTGTCTCACGGTGATCGACGCCCGAGCTAGGATTGGGGACTGAATTCGGTCGTGAAGTCGGACGCTACAGTGGATCGTAACAATTGGTATCGAAAGCGGATCGATCTACGAACCACGCATGCCGAGAAACAACACAAGGGAACAAAGAAAGATGGAACAAAGAATAGACAACTGAATCTCAAATGAGTCACCAAGATTCGATCATGGAGGAATTTCGCCAATGCTCGAGGAATTAAGGAAGGAACTTAGGCGGAAGGAAGAAAACGAATGAACAAAGCAGAGGAGGAGAATCATCGTTCAAATCAAGGAATGAGTCCAATCAAGGTAACACTAACACACTCAGATATAGAATGCAGAAGATTGAATTTCCTAGATTTAATGGGGAAAATCCTAGGCAATGGATAAGGAAATGTCAGAAGTATTTTTTGTTCAATACGATGAGCGATCAGGATAAGATCTTAACAGCAGCAATGTATATGGATGGAGGGGCTGATCTATGGTATTTAGAGTATATTGAAGATAAGAGATATTAGTTGGGAAGAGTTCGTAGAGCTCGTGATGGATGTGTTTGCAAACATAGAAGGGAGGAATTTGTTGCCAGCTTTAATAAGTCAAGAAGAAGAGAACGTGATGAGTTACACCATACAATTCAAGAATTGAAGGCATTTATGGCCAGCAATAATAAGAATCTATCAGAAGGATACTTCGTCCAAAGTTATCTTAGTGGCTTGAAGGAAGAAATAGCAAGAATGGTAGAGATGTTTAACCCCCAAACCCTAAGTGCAGCTATCCAATTAGCTAAAAAACAAGAATTACTGATTAACTCCTTAGGAAGGGGCCCGAAGAGTATCAGTAAAGGAAGCCATAACCAGTGGATACCTATGAACAAGAAGACAAGAGATGGCAAAGAGCAACAAACAGAGGAGCTAAAAAAAATCTACCCTTCAAAAAGTTATCACCCGAAGAGATAGATGTACGAAGAAAGAGGAACCTGTGCTTCAAATGTGATGAAGCATACCAACCGGGCCATCGTTGCAAAAAGTTGTTCACTATAGTCTCATGAGCAAGATTCGACGAGAATGAGGAGTTGATATCGATCGAGGAGAGTTCGAAGAAGAGGAGTTGCACATCTCAAGACATGCGCCGTCGGACAAGTGGCACCGGATACAATCAAACTAGCGAGCAAAGTAGGAAAAATCACATCTCAATACTAATCGATACGGAAGCACCCACAGCTTAGACGCTACAACAAAGAAGGAAATTAGGGTGCGAAAGTTAGAATGCACAAATCCTTTACTCGTGACAAGAGTGGCGATGGGGCAAACCGAATGCAACATGAGGTGTTCAAGTTGGAGTGAAACGGGAAATGCAAGTTCGGTGTACCGTGAGAATATTGAAGCTAGGAGGATGTGATATGGTTATTGGAGTAGATTTGTTGAGACATTTCGGACCGTAATATTCAACTCGAGGAACAAAGCATACAATTCAAGAAGGAAAGAGTGATCATGTTACAGGGGATGAAACAAGAAGTCATGCTGAAAATGATCAGTGGGAACCAATTTTGCAAGGTGTACAGAAAAAGGAGAGGGGCGATATTTGGGTGTTTATGCATGGTGTCACTTGAGGAAGTGTTAGAAGAAAGTAAAACAGACCCACTTCTCCAACACCTTATAGCCAAATATGTCCATATATTTGAAAAACCTACTCAATTACCACCTTATAGATCACATGATCATAATGTGACACTCAAACCTGATACGCAGCCCTTCAAACAAAATCCTTATCGCTACCCTTATCTACAGAGAATGGAGATAGAAAAGTTAGTCAAGGAAATGTTGGAGCTCGGTGTCATTCACCCTAGCAAAGTCCTTTCTCATCACCTGTCCGGGTTAAAAAAAAAGACGGATCGTGGAGGTTCAGATCGACTACTGTGAAGCTAAATTCAAAGGACCGTGAAGGATAACTTTCCCATACCTTTGATCGATGATTTGTTAGATGAGTTGAAGGAGCGATCATATTCTCAAGATAGACTTGAGGGCCTGGATACCACCAAATACGGACGAACCCAAAGGATGTTCCAAAGATCGCATTCGTTACGACAAGCGGGTTATATGAATTTAAAGTAATGCCGCTCGGACTCACAAACGCCCAAAGAACATTTCAATCCATCATGAATTCAGTTTTCCGAGCACACTTGGGGAAGTTCGTGCTAGTATTTTTTGACGACATTTTGGTCTTTAGCCAAGACATGGATGCGCATATTGTACATTTGGAGTCGCTTTTAAACTCTTATCGTAAAATCGCTTGCTCGCTAAAGCATCCAAGTGCTCCTTTCGAACAAGAGAAGTTGATTATTTGGGGCATATAATTGGAGAAAAAGGGTAGCCATGATCCTCGAAAATAAGGCATGGTGGAGTGGCTTGCACCCAAAAACGTTAAGGGAATGAGAGGATTTTTGGGGCTAACGGGATACTACCGAAAATTCGTGAGGCATTATGGGATGATAGCTAAGCCACCACTGATATGACAAAAAGGACAATTTCAAAGTGGTCGATAAGCGTTGGCATTTGAAAATCGAAAAACCATGATAATGTACCAAATCCTTCGACACGATTTCAAGAACCCTTCGCTAGGAGATGCAGACGCATGTTATAATGGATTGGGAGCAGATAATGCAGAACAACACCCGATAGCGCTTATCAAAGAAAGCACTAGCAACCGAAAAACTGGTTTATCCATTTATGAAAAAGAGTTTCTAGCGATCATTCAAGCGACGGAGAAGTGGAGAGCTTATTTACTGCACGCGCAATTCATAATCAAAACAGACCATCAGAGTCTCAAGTATTTGTTGGAGCAGAAATTGTCGACTCCGGTGCAACACAATTACTTAACCAAGTTACTCGGATTCGATTACAAAATTGAGTACAAACAAGGAGCAGAAAATAAGGTGGCAGATGCGTTGTCGAGAAGGAGCAAACTGATGCAGAATGCGAAGCACAGCCTGGTGCAGAATGCAAAGCAGTTACGGTGTTTAAACCAGCTTGGATGGGAGAGATACAATCCAGCTATGTGGATGACGAGACAGCCGGAGAAGCCATAACTGAATGTGTTACTATTCCTTATAACACATCTATTTTCTCATATAAGGATGGCTTGCTGCGATTTAAAGGACGTTTGTATGTGGGGACAGCCGGCTCTATTCGAAGTAAGATCATAGAGTATTATCACTCTTCCAATTATGGGGGCCATTCGGGCATCAATGCGACGTATCAAAGGTTATACACTACGTTTGGATGGCCGGGAATGCGAGAACAAATCAAAGCCATGATCATGCAATGCCGGCAAGTGTCGCCTAAGCAAACACGAGACGACTCGAACTCCGGACTTCTACAACCGCCTCAGCCCCCAATCAAGCATGGCAACATATCACCATGGACTTCAGAGAAGGTTTGCCTCTTTCCCACAAAAATAATTCCATTTGGGTTGTTGTTGATCGATTCACTAAATGTGCACACTTTATTCCATTAAATCATCCTTACACAAAGATCACATATCGCATAACTTTTCTCGGATAACATTTACAAACTTCATGGCTTACCTGTGAGCATTATTTCGGATAGGGATAGAATATTTACTAGTCTTTTTGGAAGGATTTGATTGCATTGTTGGGTGTTTCACATCATTTAAGCACCGCCATCACCCACAAATGCACGGATGATCGAGAGAGTTAATCAATGTCTCGAGACATACCTTCGTTGTATGTGTAGTAATGCTCCCACTAAATGGTGTCGTTGGTTGCCTATTGCCGAATTTTGGTACAATACATCGCTCCACACGGCTTTACAACCTGACCCCTTCAAGCACTATATGGTTATAAACCCACCTTTAGCTTTGAATACATATATGCAACCCACGTTGTGGGCGTGAGATAACATTGCAGGAAAAAGGGAAATCCAAGTTTACTTGCAACGGACTCTCCAAAGAAAGCAAGATCGTGTCAAGACAACAAAGAAATCGCCATCGCCGTGTTCGTGAATTTCGGAGAGGCGATGGGTGTATCTAAAGCTCAAACCTTACAGTAACTCTCACTACGATCGTGATCGATTTTGAAGCTCACCACGCTATGTGTCCTTTCTTGATCAAGAAACGATCGGAGCAAAGGGCATATGAACCGGATCTTCCTTCGTCAACAAAGCGCACTCGGTGTTTCACGTGAGCTACTTGAAAGAGGAATTAAACCAAGCGATAAAGTCACCGTAGAGCTACCAGAGTTCAACGAGGAGGGTCGAATCCTACTACACCCAAGAGCTATACTAGCTCGACGAATAGTGAAAAGAAACAACGCCCCAACAAGAAGTTTTGGTCCAAAGGCGATTTACCAACGGAGGAAGCGACTTGGGAGGATCTCCAAGAGATAACGATCGATTTCCAGATTATTGGCTCGAGGTCGAGCCATTCTTGAAGGGGAAATTGTTATGAACGGAAGCGTAATATCAATCTCAAAATAAGTGACGTGGCGGGTATGTGTGCTATGCATATTAGTTACGAGTTGTTAGTCTGTTAGGAAGCTAAGCGCTTGTTAGTTAGACATGAACCCGTTAATGAGAGAAGAATCGAGCGGTTATAGAAGTTAGATATAAATAGAGGAGTGAAGCATGTAAAGAGCACTTTTGTATAATACAGCTTTTGAGGATCAATACATAAATCTTTCAGATAGTCAATACTCCATACACCTCTCACACGAGCACCGCACCGAGTGTTAATCTTTTGCAGTCTACGTGATCGACGCCGAGCTAGGATTGGGGACTGAATTCGGTCGTGAGCCGGACGTTACGAGTGGATCGTAACATAAAGTTAGTGGATTTTGATTTAAATTTCAGTGACTGGTTATTCGATCTATCAAAACTAAAACAAAACAAAAAGGAAAATGATTTTTTACTTTTATAAAATAAAATTGTAAACACTAATGATGGAATATGTATTGATTTGTTATTTCGCATATGGTAATGTCTGAAGATACTCATTTTCTTTAAATCCATACTAAATATAACCCCTTCCTTAAAACTCATATCAAAACACTACAAGAATTTCGCTAATAAACCACGGGGAATGCCCATGGTCTATTTCAAAAATCCGCGTGGTCTACAAAGGTGTAGTCTATTACGTGCGGCTATAGACCCCGCAGGTTTCCGTGGTTCTATTCGGTTATAGACCACGGTGAAAACCGCGTGGTCTATAATGTTATAGACAACGGCCACTGAAGGCGAACCACGGCCTTTCCTCGCTGCCTACGACATTATAGACCACGCACATTTTCCGTGGTTTATAATCGAATAATATATTTTTATTATTTTATTATTTATTTAATACATGTTTTCATAATTTGAATGCATGTTTCATTAATTAAAATAATAATCCAAAATAGATATAAAATATTTCTCATAATATTTATATCAAAATCTAGTACACATTTCATAAGCATTCAAAACGTTATATCCGGGAAATTCTCAATCTACATGTATTTTCTAACTAGCTACAAGTATTTTCTAACTAGCTACTAAAATTTATCCAAAAATATCCATTCACCATCTTCAACAACAAATATTTTCTAACTAGCTACTAAAATTCATCAAAAAAATCAACTTCACCATCTTCAAGCATTTCAACATCTTTGCTTCAACAACATCAATCATCTAACTTGATCTCATCTACATTATTAGAATAAGATGTAAAATGATAAGAAATAAAATTTAGTACATCAAAATCATTATGTTCAACAAAAAGTATGAAACTTACCATCGTCAACCACCATAGAATCAGCGACTAACTCGGACCACTCTATACGGACTTCATCGATTTCTTTTTTCGAGTAAAAGCCGTTAGAAAACTATTAAAACAAAATAAACATTCTATTAGTAAAAAGTAAAGAATTAGTATTTAGAAAATTATGGATTAAAATGCCACTTTATGATTACCATAGTAGGAATTGCAATGGTGTTATCAGAACCATAACCCTCAATAATATCTCTCATATAGCTTATGACATAGAATCTACATCGCCTTCCATCGTGTTGTTCTCGACACTATGTGAAATTCATAATTAGAGTTATGTACATTTTAAATGACAAAAATTTCATAATTAAGTGTTATGGCGAGTGTTTCATACCTCGACTATTTCCCACAAGATATTCTCGCTCCTCTCTTCCTATGTTCATATTGAACATTTTTAGGCCCGCAAAACATATATATAGTGGATTATGATACAAAATACATACAATAAGTAAAACCTCAATATAAACAAACTTACACCTATTAAAGGCGTAACCCAAGAACGTGCATAAGTATGCATTATAACGGTAAGCTAGATTTAGCGTGAGCCAAGGAGAAAATGTATATATATGAGTGACATGTCAATGAGGTGTGTAATCCTATAATGCTCGGTCGATAAGGCCAAGTAGGCGCAGACTCCACCGATTTCTTAAACAAACGGCAAGAAAATTGAGGAGCTCAAGATCTCGCCACCTTAAAATTGCTCGAACTAGTGAATATGATAAAGCACTTTACCCCAATCACCCTATGGTCGCATTAGAATACTAACAAAGATTCGTGATCGCCGTTGCGCGCGACTTATACACAAATAGGCAAACTTAAAATTGAAATACAAGTGATATTTGTGGAATGGTGCTCGTGTACGAGAGAATATGATTGAAAAATGAAACGATATCGCATTTAACATCCGGAATGAATTCTCGTAGACGACATCAATTATTTATAAATTCATGCTAACCAACTAACTTCCCATGCAACTAACTAACTCCTTCTAACTAAGTCGCTAGCCCTTGCCGATGTGGCATAACCGCTTCTACACGCTCGCTGGTGGCCGAGCCCTTTCCCACTGCCTTCTTCCTCTCAAGGCCAGCCTTTCTTCTTCGCTCTTCTTGCCTGTACATGACAATATCCTCCTTCAATCGTGGCTCGACCTCAAGCCACTAGACTTGAAAATCGTAGTGATGTCGATATAATCTTCCCATGTCGCTCTTCTTCCCAAATGCATCCATCGATTGAAGTTGCGCGCCCGCCTCGGTGTCCAACTCGACGATCCTCCCGCTAGACTTTGACAGTCAAGGATAATATTGTCCTCTGTGAACTCCAGAGTGGAAGACACATCCCCTTGTATACACACTCTTCTTAAGTTGATCGACATGGAATACTCGGATGTAACTTAGAGTGTTGTGGGAGATGAAGACGATAAAGCTTTTGATCCTATCCATTTCATTGATCCGAAAAGGTCCCGCATATCGTGGATCGAGTTTCCACGCATGGTGTGCTCGTAATGATGTCTGCTCAGGGCTTCAGGCTTCAAGTAAACCACCATGAATTTGGAACTCTAAAACTTCTTCTTATCTGCAGATACTTTCATGGTATCTTCGGGCTTTTGTAACCACTTCTTCAACCGCCTCGATAGCCCTTTTCTTCAATAGCTGCCTCCACTCCAATAACCTGCGGCTGAGTATAGGTCGACATTGCCAACGGAGTTGGCACATAGCCATATAAAGCATGAAAAGGTGTCGTTGCAATGGACGTGTGGTATGAAGTATTATACCAAAATTCCGCTAGGGGAATCCACTGCGCCCATTTTTTTGGATTATGGTTGCACATACATCTGAGATACGTCTCCAGACACTGATTGACCCTCTCGGTTTGGCCATCCGTTTGAGGGTGGTAGGCTGTGCTCATGTGTTGCTGTACTCCTAGTGCAGAAAAGAGTTCCTTCCAAAATGAGCTCGTAAATATTCGGTCGCGATCTGATGTAATACTTGCGGGCAACCCATGCAGCTTATAAATGCTATCAAGAAATAAGTGAGCAATAGAGGAGGCAGTGTAAGGGTGAATGAGTGTGGTGAAGTGTGCATATTTAGTATATCGGTCCACCACCACCCACAGCGAATTCTTCCCTTTTGAGAGAGGGAGTCCCTCAATGAAATCCATCGTTATGTGTTGCCAAGCCTGTGTGGGTACAGGAAGAGGTTGCAACAGCCCGGGCGTTCGTGATGTCTCATGTTTATCGAAATGACACCTATGGCAAGAAAGGACTAGCTCGTGGATCTCTTTCCTCATCTCCGCCACCAAAATGTTGATTTGATCCTTTTATATGTTGCATCGACACCCGAGTGTCCTCCATATCCCGAGGAGTGCATAAACCCATCACTTTATTTCTAATAACTCTGTTGCTCCAATGTATAGCTTCCTCTATACTTCAAAGAACCCATCAAGATAGGAAAAAATGACATATCAGAAGGCGTGGTACAAAGATTTCGCTACGGCTTCTTCCGCGCCTTTGATCTCCTCATAGCTCATCTCAGATTTCACCCATCCATGCTGATTTGAGTATCGTAATAGCTGCACATTTTCCTTCAATTTGCTCCTTCTCGACAAGGCATCGGCTACACAATTATTAATCCCTTTTGTACTCTATCGATAATCAAACCCAACAATTGGTTAAGTATTTATGTCGAACAGAGTTGAAATCTTTTGTTCCAACAAATATTTCAAACTTTGATGATCCGTTCGTATGATAAACTTGTTGTGCAAGAATACGATCTCCACTTTCTATCGCATGCACTATAGCCGAAACTCCTTTTCATATATTGATAAACCCAAGTGTTTTTTGCGAGGGCTTTGCTAATAAACGCTAATGGGTGAGACCCTTGCATCAATATCGCACCTATCCCTCTCAGAAAAGCATCCGCTCTCAGGATAAAAGGTATGAGAAATCGGGTAATTTTAAAGCGAGCACTTACCATAGCTCGCTCAGATTTTCAAGGTCGCTCCGATTCGCCGACCACGGAACTTATCTTTCTTTGTCATGTCCGCCAATGGTTTGGCCAATACTCCATAGTGTCTCACTAATTTTTCAGAATACCGTTAATCCCAAAACCACGCAAAACTTTAAGGGTTTTGGTTTTCGCCAAGTCGTCATAGCTCAATTTTACTCGGGTCACCGCTACCCTTGATTGCTAATGACATGCCCCAAATACTCCACTTGATTCGTCCAAAAGAACATTTTGATGCTTTGGCATAAAGTCGGTTCTCTGCTAGAATCAAAACTTCTTTCAAGTGTTGTATGTGCGTTTCCATATCCGAGCTATAGATTAATATGTCATCAAGAAAACCAATACAAACTTATCGAGGAATGGCTTAAAACTGAATTCATCAATGTTGAAATGTGGCTGGCGCTTGGTAAGACGAAGGGCATCACCTTGAACTCAGACAACCCACTTGTAGTCACGAAGGCGGTCTTATGGACGTCTCATGTGGCCATCCTAATCTGATGATATCCTCGCTCAGAATCCACTTTAGAAAAGACTGCAGCCTTCCCAATTCATCCAAGAGATCATCTATCAAAGGGATAGGAAAGTTATCCTTGATGGCGATAGAGTTCAATTTTTCGTAGTCAATACGTAAACGCCACGTCCCATCTTTTTCTCGACTAACAAAGACAGGGAGGAGAAAGGACTCATCACTGGGCTGGATTACTCCTGCCTTTAACATCTCATGGACCAATTTTTCAATTTCCACCTTTGTATATAGGATATCTGTATGGTTTTGCTTGAAAGCGAGCAGCTTCGACTTCAAATTTATATGGTGATCATAAGCTCGCTTAGGTGGTAACTCTATGGGCGGCTCAAATAGATGCAGATATTCTTCTATGGCGGTTGAATTTCGTGAGGTGGTTTACTTCCTTCGATTACCTCCTCCACACTTATCATATGTGATGCATCCCAAGATCATCCCTTTATTCTTCCGATATGCTTTTTAAAGCTGCTTGCCCGTCATCATAGTGAGTGACATTTCGAGGATATCCCTTTAAGTGTCACTGCTTTTGCCTTCCTTTCGAAAGTTGATGCTTTGCTCATCAAAGTTGAAGGTAATCGCCCCGTTGCTAAGCAAATCACGCTATCACCATATCGCAGCCTCCCAACTTTAATATTCGTGACGATCGACTTGAATTTGCACCGCCCCATTTCCCAACCGAGCTTTGACATCTAGTGTTACACAAGAGCTCACTCCATCGCCATCGTTACACCGTAGTGGGTTGGTGTATTCCACTCACACCCGATCCTTTTTGCAGTGATAGTATCCAAGAAACTATGCGTGCTTCCTGTGTCAATTAGTATAGCCATTTTGTACTTCCCGATTTTGCCTTCCAATTTGATAGTGTCAGCAGCCACTTGTCCGGCTAGCGCGTGCACCGAAATTTGATAATCTTCTTCTTCTACTCCATCATCTTCCAACGTTACTTCAGTTTCTTCTTCTTCTGTTGCTCCAGCTTCACAAATTATGGTAAAGATCTTCTTACACTTATGCCCTATCGCCGTAGGGTTCATCACAATCAAACATAAGTTTTTCTTCCTTCTTCTGCCTCATCTCTTCCGGAGTAAGCTTTTCAATGTACTCGATCTATTGGGGTTGATCTCGACTTATGCCTCGCTCGTGGCTTCTTCCCGATTCTTCTTCCACCACCTTCTCCCTGGTACCCATAGGTTTACTAAATTGCTTTGACCTCTCCCAATGAGTTAATTAATAACTCTTGCTTCATAGCCAATTGCACGGTGGAACTTAATGTTTTGGGCGTAACATTTCCACCATTCTCGCTACTTCATCCTTCAAACCACTCGTAACTTTGTACTAAGTATTCTTCCGTCAAGTTTCTATTGTTACTTGCCATGAATGCCTTTAGCTCCTCAAACTTAATGGTGTAACTCATAACATCTGCATCCTGCTTGAGTTTATTCAATTGCGCTTATCAAATTTCGCCTTCTATATTCGAAAATCTTTCGGCGAAAGCAATGAGTGAATTCCTTCCAATTCAAATCATTCCTCCCTCAATATATTCGAGATACCAATTATCAACACCCTTCCATATGCATACCAAAGAATCATCTTTCCTCATCCGACATTCGATTGAAAAGAAAATATTTCTCGCATTTTCGATCCACCGTCGTGGTCTTTCACCCACAAACTTGGGAAATTCTAGTTTAGGTCCTCTCGATCGAGTGTGTGAGGAGTTACCCTGGCTAGATTCATTTTTTCCGCCGATGACTCTCCTTCATTACGCTGCTCATCTTCCTTTTGCTTGCCGTCGACCTTAGCTCCTTCCTTAATGCTTCAAATTGTTGTCGAATAGTTACCATCATCATTTGGTTCATCTCTCGCTTGTTGCCGTCGAATCGACTCGGTTGAGCTTCTGCACTTTCTACCCTTCCCTCCATCTTAGAGTTTCTCGTGTTGTGTTTTCGCATGCACGTTGGCTCGATACCAATTTTCAGCGATTGCGCTGCACTTATACACAAATAAGCAAACTTAAAATTGAAGTACATGTTGATATTTGTGGAATGGTGCTCGTGTAATCGAGAGAATATGATTGAAAATGAAACGATATCGCATTTAACATCCGAATGAATTCTCGAGACGTACATCAATTATTTATAAATCCATGCTAACCAACTAACTTCCCATGCAACTAACTAACTCCTTCTAACTAAGTCAAGTTAGCCCTGGCGATGTGGCATAACCGCTTCTACACGCTCGCTGGTGGTCGAGCTTCCTTTCCCATCGCCTTCTTCCTCCGCGCCACCTTTCTTCTTGCTCTCTCGCCTGCATACGACAATATCCTCCTTCAATCGTGGCTTGACCTAAAGCCACTAGACTTGGAAATCGTAGTGATGTCGATATAATCTTCCCATGTCGCCTCTTCTTCCGGCAAATGCATCCATTGGATTAGAAGTTGCTCGCCCGCTCTGCTGTCCAACTCGACGATCCTCCCGGCTAGGACTTTGACAGTCAAGGATAATATTGTCCTCCGTGAACTCCTAGAGTGCAAGACACATCCCCTCATATACACACTCTTCTTAAGTCGATCGACATGGAATCTTGGATGTAACTTAGAGTGTTGTGGGAGATGAAGACGATAGGCCGCTGATCCTATCCATTCCGTGATCTCGAAAAGGTCCCGCATATCGTGGATCGAGTTTCCACGCATGGTGTGCTCGTAATGATGTCTGTCTCAGGGCTTCAGACTTCAAGTAAACCAGCCGTGAATTTGGAACTCTCTAAAACTTCTTCTTATCTCTGCAGATACTTTCATGGTATGCCGGGCTTTTTGTAACCACTTCTTCAACCGCCTCGATAGCCTCGCTTTCTTCAATAGCCGCCTCCACTCCAATAACCTCGCGGCCGAGTATATCGACATTGCCAACGGAGTTGGCACATAGCCATGTAAAGCATGAAAGGTGTCGCTGCAATGGACGGTGGTATGAAGTATTATACCAAAATTCCGCTAGGGAATCCATCGCTACCATTTTTTGGATTATGGTTGCACATACATCCGAGATACGCCTCAGACATCGATTGACCCTCTCGGTTTGGCCATCCGCTTGAGGGTGGTAGGTCGTGCTCATGTGTTCTTTGCACTCTAGTGCGTAAAAGAGTTCCTTCCAAAACGAGCTCAGAATATTCGGTCGCGATCGATGTAATACTTGCGGGCAACCCATGCAGCTTATAAATGCTATCAAGAAATAAGTGAGCAATAGAGAGGAGCGGTGTAAGGGTGAATGAGTGTGGTGAAGTGTGCATACTTAGTATATCGGTCCACCACTACCCACAGCGAATTCTTCCTTTGAGAGAGTGAGCCCTCAATGAAATCCATCGTTATGTGTTGCCAAGCCTGTGTGGGGTACAGAAGAGGTTGCAACAGCCAGGCGCTCGTGATGTCTCATGTTTATCGAAATGACACCTATGGCAAGTGACTAGCTCGTGGATCTCTTTCTCATCTCCGCCACCAAAATGTTGATTTGATCCTTTGATATGTTGCATTGACACCCGAGTGTCCTCCATATCCCGAGGAGTGCATAAACTCCATCACTTTATTTCTAATAACTCCTGTTGCTCCAATGTATAGCTTCCTCTATACTTCAGCAACCCATCAAGATAGGAAAAAAATGACATATTGTAAGGTGTGGTACAGCATTCTGCTATGGCTTCTTCTGCCCTTTGATCTCCCTCATAGCTCATCTGTATTTCACCCATCCATGCTGGTTTGAGTACTGTAATAGCTGCACATTTTCCTTCAATTTGCTCCCTTCTCGACAAGGCATCGGCTACACAATTATTAATCCCCTTTTTGTACTCTATCAGATAATCAAAACCCAACAGCTTGGTTAAGTATTTATGCTGAACAGGAGTTGAAATCTTTTGTTCCAACAAATATTTCAAACTTTGATGATCTGTTCGTATGATAAACTTGTTGTGCAAGAATACGATCTCCACTTTCTATCGCATGCACTATAGCCGTAAACTCCTTTTCATATATTGATAAACCCAAGTGTTTTTGCGAGGGCTTTGCTAATAAACGCTAATGGGCGAGACCTTGCATCAATATCGCAGACTATCCTCTCGTAGCAAGCATCCGCTCTAAGATAAAAGGTATAGAGAAATCGGGTAATTTTAAACTCGAGCACTTACCATAGCTCGCTTGATTTTCAAGGTCGCCCGATTCGCCGACCACCGGAACTTATCTTTCTTTGTCATGTCCACAATGGTTTGGCCAATACTCCATAGTGTCTCACTAATTTTCAGAATACCGTTAATCCCAAAACCACGCAAAGCTTTAAGGGTTTTGGTTTTGGCCAAGTCGTCATAGCTCGAATTTTACTCGGTCACCGCTACCCCTTGATTGCTAATGACATGCCCCAAATACTCCATGATTCTCGTCCAAAAGAACATTTTGATGCTTTGGCATAAAGTCGTTCTCTCGCTAGAATCTGAAAAACTTCTTTCAAGTGTTGTATGTATGTTTCCATATCCGAGCTATAGATTAATATGTCATCAAGAAAACCAATACAAACTTATCGAGGAATGGCTTAAAACTGAATTCATCAATGCTTGAAATGTGGTCATGGCGTTGGTAAGACCGGCGGCATCACCTTGAACTCGCATAACCCACTTGTAGTCACGAAGGCGGTCTTATGGATGTCTGCGGTGGCCATCCTAATCGATGATATCCCGCCCAGAATCCACTTTAGAAAAGACCGCAGCCTTCCCAATTCATCCAAAGAGATCATCTATCGAAGGGATAGGAAAGTTATCCTTGATGGTGATAGAGTTCAATTTTCTCAGAGTCAATACAGAAACGCCACGTCCCATCTTTTTTCTTGACTAACAGCACCGGGGAGGAGAAAGGACTACTGCTGGGCTGGATTACTCCTGTCTTTAACATCTCATGGACCAATTTTTCAATTTCCAGCCTTTGTATATAGGGATATCTGTATGGTTTTTGCTTGAAAGGAGCAGCTCGACTTCAAATTTATATGGTGATCATAAGCTCGTTTAGGTGGTAACTCTATGGGCGGCTCAAATAGATGCAGATATTCTTCTATGAGCGGTTGAATTTCAGGAGGTGGTTTACTCTTCGATTACCTCCTCCACACTTATCATACAGATGCATCCCAAGATCATCCCTTTATTCTTCCGATATGCTTTTTAAACTGCTTGTCGTCATCATAGTGAGTGACATTTCGAGGATATCCTTTAAGTGTCATTGTTTTGCCTTCCTTCCGAAAGTTGATGCTTTGCTCATCAAAGTCAAGGTAATCGCCCCGATTGCCTAAGCAAATCCACGCTTATCACCATATCGCAGCCTCCCAACTTTAATATTCGACGATCGACTTGAATTTGCACCGCCCCATTTCCCAACCGAGCTGACATCTAGTGTTACACAAGAGCTCACCTCCATCGCCCATGTTACTGTAGTGGGTTGGTGTATTCCACCTCACACCGATCCTTTTGCGTTGATAGTATCCAAGAAACTATGCGTGCTTCTCGTGTCAATTAGTATAGCCATTTTGTACTTCCCGATTTTGCCTTCCAATTTGATAGTGTCGTGACCACTTGTCCGGCTAGCGTGCAACCGAAATTTGATAATCTTCTTCTTCTACTCCATCATCTTCCAACGTTACTTGCTTTCTTCTTCTTCTGCTCGACTTCACAAATTATGGTAAAGATCTTCTTACACTTATGCCCTATTTGTAGGGTTCATCACAATTGAAACATAAGTTTTTCTTCCTTCTTCCGCTCATCTCTTCCGGAGTAAGCTTTTGAATGTACTGATCTATTGGGGTTGATCGACTTATGCCTCCGCCTGTGGCTTCTTCCCGATTCTTCTTCCACCCACCTTCTCCCGGCACCCATAGGTTTACTAAATTGCTTTGGACCTCTCCCCAAAGGAGTTAATTAATAACTCTTGCTTCATAGCCAATTGCACGGTGGAACTTAATGTTTTCGCGTAACATTTCCACCATTCTCGCTACTTCATCCTTCAAACCACTCGAGGTAACTTTGTATAAGTATTCTTCCGTCAAGTTTCTATTGTTACTTGCCATGAATGCCTTTAGCTCCTCAAACTTAATGGTGTAACTCATAACATCCGCATCCTGCTTGAGTTTATTGAATTGCGCTATCAAATTTACGCCTTATATTCGAAAATCTTTCGTGAGCGAATGAGTGAATTCCTTCCAATTCAAATCATTCCTCCCTCAATATATTCGAGATACCAATTATCAACACCCTTCCATATGCATACCAAGAATCATCTTTTCCTCATCCGACATCGATTGAAAAGAAAATATTTCTCGATTTTCTCGATCCACCGTCGTGGTCTTTCACCCACAAACTTGGGAAATTCTAGTTTAGGTCCTCTCGACGAGTGTGTGAGGAGTTACCTTGGTCGATTCATTTTTTTCCGCCGATGACTCTCCTTCATTACGCCGCTCATCTTCCTTTGCTTGCCGCCCCGACCTTAGCTCCTTCCTTAATGCTTCAAATTGTTGTTGAATAGTTACCATCATCATTTGGTTCATCTCTGCTTGTTGTTTGTCGAATCGACTCGGCTTGAGCTTCCACTTTCTACCCTTCCTCCATCTTAGAGTTTCTCGTGTTGTGTTTCGGCATGCACGCTGGCTCGATACCAATTGTCGCTGATTGCTTGCGTACTTATACACAAATAGCAAACTTAAAATTGAAATACGGTGATATTTGTGGAATGGTGCTCGTGTAATCGAGAGAATATGATTGAAAATGAAACGATATCGATTTAACATCCGGAATGAATTCTCAGAGACGTACATCAATTATTTATAAATCCATGCTAACCAACTAACTTCCCATGCAACTAACTAACTCCTTCTAACTAAGTCAGTTAGGCCCTTGCTGATGTGGCATAACTGCTTCTACACGCTTCTGTTGGTGGCTGAGCTTCCCTCTTGTCTTCTTCCTGCGCCAGCTTTCTTCTTGCTCTTCTTGCCCGTACATGACAATATCCCCTCCTTCAATCGTGGCTTGACCTAAAGCCACTAGACTTGGAAATCGTGTAGTGATGTCGATATAATCTTCCCATGTCGCCTCTTCTTCCGGCAAATGCATCCATTGGATTAGAAGTTGCTCGCCCGCTCTGTTGTCCAACTTGACGATCCTCCTGGCTAGGACTTTGACAGGCTGAAGGATAATATTGTCCTCTGTGAACTCCGGTAGTGCAGAAGACACATCCCCCTTGTTATACACACTCTTCTTAAGTTGACTGACATGGAATACTGGATGTAACTTAGAGTGTTGTGGGAGATGAAGACGATAGGCCGTTGATCCTATCCGCTCCGTGATCTGAAAAGGTCCCGCATATCGTGGACTGAGTTTCCACGCATGGTGTGCTCGTAATGATGTCTGTCTGTAGGGCTTCAGCTTCAAGTAAACCCAGTCATGAATTTGGAACTCTCTAAAACTTCTCTTCTTATCTGCGTATACTTTCATGGTATGCTGGGCTTTTTGTAACCACTTCTTCAACCGCCTCGATAGCTCGCTTTTCTTCAATAGCCGCCCACTCCAATAACTCGCGGCCGAGTATAGTCGACATTGCCAACGGAGTCGCACATAGCCATGTAAAGCATGAAAAGGTGTCGTTGTAATGGACGTGTGGTATGAAGTATTATACCAAAATTCCGCTAGGAATCCATCGCGCCCATTTTTTTGGATTATGGTTGCACATACATCCGAGATACGCCTCCAGACACCGATTGACCCTCTCGGTTTGGCCATCCGCTTGAGGGTGGTAGTCGTGGCTCATGTGTTTTTGTCTCTAGTGCGTAAAAGAGTTCCTTCCAAAATGAGCTCAAATATTCGGTCGCGATCGATGTAATACTTATGGGCAACCCATGCATTTTATAAATGCTATCAAGAAATAAGTGAGCAATAGAGGAGGCAGTGTAAGGGTGAATGAGTGTGGTGAAGTGTGCATACTTAGTATATCGGTCCACCACTACCCACAGCGAATTCTTCCCTTTTGAGAGAGGGAGTCCCTCAATGAAATCCATCGTTATGTGTTGCCAAGCCTGTGTGGGTACAGGAAGAGGTTGCAACAGCCCGGGCGTTCGTGATGTCTCATGTTTACTGAGTTGACACCTATGGCAAGAAGTGACTAGCTCGTGGATCTCTTTCCTCATCTCTGGCCACCAAAATGTTGATTTGATCCTTTGATATGTTGCATTGACACCCGAGTGTCCTCCATATCCCGAGGAGTGCATAAACTCCATCACTTTATTTCTAATAACTCCTGTTGCTCCAATGTATAGCTTCCTCTATACTTCAGCAACCCATCAAGATAGGAAAAAAATGACATATTGTAGAAGTGTGGTACAAAGATTCGTTACGGCTTCTTCCGCCTTTGATCTCCCTCATAGCTCATCTCAGATTTCACCCATCCATGCTGGTTTGAGTACTGTAATAGCTGCACATTTTCCTTCAATTTGCTCCCTTCTCGACAAGGCATCGGCTACACAATTATTAATCCCTTTTTGTACTCTATCGATAATCAAAACCCAACAACTTGGTTAAGTATTTATCTTTGAGCAGAGTTGAAATCTTTTGTTCCAACAAATATTTCAAACTTTGATGATCTGTTAGTATGATAAACTTGTTGTGCAAGAATACGATCTCCACTTTCTATCGCATGCACTATAGCCGTAAACTCCTTTTCATATATTGATAAACCCAAGTGTTTTTTTGTGAGGGCTTTGCTAATAAACGCTAATGGGTGAGACCCTTGCATCAATACCGCAGCTATCCCTCAGTAGCAAGCATCATCTCTAAGATAAAAGGTATAGAGAAATCGGGTAATTTTAAACTGGAGCACTTACCATAGCTCGCTTGATTTTCAAGGTCGCCTTCGATTACGCCGACCATCGAACTTATCTTTCTTTGTCATGTCCATCAATGGTTTGGCCAATACTCCATAGTGTCTCACGAATTTTACGTAATACCCGTTAATCCCAAAAATCATGCAAAGCTTTAAGGGTTTTGGTTTTGGCCAAGTCGTCATAGCTCGAATTTTACTCTGTCACCGCTACCCCTTGATTGCTAATGACATGCCCCAAATACTCCACTTGATTCTGTCCAAAAGAACATTTTGATGCTTTGGCATAAAGTCGGTTCTCTCGCTAGAATCAAAACTTCTTTCAAGTGTTGTATGTATGCTTCCATATCCGAGCTATAGATTAATATGTCATCAAGAAAACCAATACAAACTTACCGAGGAATGGCTTAAAACTGAATTCATCAATGCTTGAAATGTGGTCATGCGTTGGTAAGACCGAAGGGCATCACCTTGAACTCGCACAACCCACTTGTAGTCACGAAGGCGGTCTTATGGACGTGCTCATGGCCATCCTAATCGATGATATCCTCGGTCAGAATCCACTTTAGAAAAGACCGCAGCCTTCCCAATTCATCCAGTAGATCATCTATCAAAGGGATAGGAAAGTTATCCTTGATGGTGATAGAGTTCAATTTTCTGTAGTCAATACAGAAACGCCACGTCCCATCTTTTTTCTTGACTAACAAAGACAGGGAGGAGAAAAGACTACTGGAAATTTGGATTACTCCTGTCTTTAACATCTCATGGACCAATTTTTCAATTTCCAGCCTTTGTATATAGGGATATCTGTATGGTTTTTGCTTGAAAGGAGCAGCTTCTGACTTCAAATTTATATGGTGATCATAAGCTCGTTTAGGTGGTAACTCTATGGGCGGCTCAAATAGATGCAGATATTCTTCTATGAGCGGTTGAATTTCAGGAGGTGGTTTACTTCCTTCGATTACCTCCTCCACACTTATCATACAGATGCATCCCAGTATCATCCCTTTATTCTTCCGATATGCTTTTTTAAACTGTTTGCCCGTCATCATAGTGAGTGACATTTATGAGGATATCCCTTTAAGTGTCACTGTTTTGCCTTCCTTCTGAAAGTTGATGCTTTGCTCATCAAAGTTGAAGGTAATTGGCCCCAGTTGCCTAAGCAAATCTACGCCTATCACCATATCGCAACCTCCCAACTTTAGTATTCGTGCGGTGACTTGAATTTGCACCGTCCCATTTCCCAACCGAGCTTTGGACATCTAGTGTTACACACGGAGCCTACCTCCATCGCCATTGTTACTGTAGTGGGTTGGTGTATTCCACCTCACACCCGATCCTTTTGCGATGATAGTATCCAAGAAACTATCGTGCTTCTGTGTCAATTAGTATAGCCATTTTGTACTTCGATTTTGCCTTCCAATTTGATAGTGTCGTGACCACTTGTCCGCTAGCGTGCATCGAAATTTGATAATCTTCTTCTTCTACTCCATCATCTTCCAACGTTACTTGATTTCTTCTTCTTCTGCTGCTCAACTTCACAAATTATGGTAAAGATCTTCTTACACTTATGCCCTATGCTGTAGGGTTCATCACAATTGAAACATAAGTTTTTCTTCCTTCTTCTGTCTATCTCTTCTGGAGTAAGCTTTTTGAATGTACTCGATCTATTGGGGTTGATCTGACTTATGCCTTTGCTCGTGGCTTCTTCCCGATTCTTCTTCCACCCACCTTCTCGGTGCCCATAGGTTTACTAAATTGCTTTGGACCTCTCCCAATGAGTTAATTAATAACTCTTGCTTCATAGCCAATTGCACGGTGGAACTTAATGTTTTGGGCGTAACATTTCCACCATTCTCGCTTACTTCATCCTTGAACCACTCGGGTAACTTTGTACGAAGTATTCTTAGTCAAGTTTCTATTGTTACTTGCCATGAATGCCTTTAGCTCCTCAAACTTAATGGTGTAACTCATAACATCCGCATCCTGTTTGAGTTTATTCAATTGCGCTTATCAAATTTACGCCTTCTATATTCGAAAATCTTTCGGTGACGGTTGAGTGAATTCCTTCCAATTCAAATCATTCCTCCTCAATATATTCGAGATACCAATTATCGCCCACCCTTCCATATGCATACCATGAGAATCATCTTTTCCTCATCCGACATTGGATTGAAAAGAAAATATTTCTCGTATTTTCTGATCCACTGTCGTGGTCTTTCACCCACAAACTTGGGAAATTCTAGTTTAGGTCCTCTCAGTCGAGTGTGTGAGGAGTTACCTTGGCTGGATTCATTTTTTTCCGTCGATGACTCTCCTTCATTACGTCGTTCATCTTCCTTTTGCTTGCCGTCTGACCTTAGCTCCTTCCTTAATGCTTCAAATTGTTGTTGAATAGTTACCATCATCATTTGGTTCATCTCATTTGTTGTCCGTCGAATCGACTCGAGTTGAGCTTCCGGACTTTCTACCCTTCCTCCATCTTAGAGTTTCTCGTGTTGTGTTTCGCATGCACGTTGGCTCGATACCAATTGTCGTGATTGCGCGTACTTATACACAAATTGGCAAACTTAAAATTGAAGACAAATGATATTTGTGGAATGGTGCTCGTGTACTGAGAGAATATGATTGAAAAATGAAACGTATATTGCATTTAACATCCGGAATGAATTCTCAGAGACGTACATCAATTATTTATAAATCCATGCTAACCAACTAACTTCCCATGCAACTAACTAACTCCTTCTAACTAAGTCGCCAGGCCCTGTCGATGTGGCATAACCGCTTCTACACGCTACATTGGTGGCCGAGCTTCCTTTCCTACTGTCTTCTTCCTCTCTGCCAGCTTTCTTCTTGCTCTTCTTGCCCATACATGACAGTGACTGAACACCTAAACTTACCAAAAGTAGAAAATATCACATACTGCAAAAGGATCTTCTTCTATTATGTTAAATTGCAAGGTTGAGACCCCTGACAGACTGGGTAACGCCACTTTTACCCACCAAATAATAATGAGTTTTCTTCATTACCTGAAATCACATCGATGAACTTAAGACGTCTACTTGGAAAGCACTCATATACACATGTACTAAAAAGGTATAGCAAGAAGCATAAGTGAAAGGAGATTCTCTAGAAACATGGACCCACACATCACCATTTGATAGTGTACAAAAGAATGCACCCCGAAACACTAGACTTCGACCCTCAACTAGCTGAACCGTAACCGCCAACATATTTTTTAGGCATTCTATTGGTACGGTCTAGGGCAGTCGTTTTTAGACAAAGCAAGATGGACCAGTTGATCACGGATGATGGAAGCACGGGAATACATCAAGTAAGAAGAAGTTTGATAGTAAGGTCTCGATTATTGGCCTTGAGTGATCACAAGTACCAATTTACTATTTAGATAATGAAAATTCAGAGGCATCCTCAAGGAATATAAATATAATTTGTAGATTTCAACAATAAGTAATGACCTCAAAATCGCGTCTTCTTTGTATATATGGGAATAGAAGGGTGAACATTGTTCGTCCAATCACGCAGTCATCCATCCCTAGAAAAACAAAAGGTCCTCTTACAAACATACTCGTGCATTTTGATGATGTGAATCATACACGATGATGTATTAAGTAATCATGTCGAGACCTCCAATTGCATCGACATGAGAATGAGTAATAACAACCGCATCAATTGTTCTTATCCCGACCAAATTAAAGTAGTCACTTAAAAGAAAACTTGCATGACAATATATAAACTTACAAAATAATCAATAGAAGTATGCATGGCACGGTGATAGAAACTTATGAATCAAGGCTAGCCATTGTGAGCATATTAGCGATGAGTACAAACCGATAATGTTTCTATCATTATTTAAGCACATAAATCTGACTAACTAGCGCATTACCATCAAAAGAACCAAGGAATTTTATGCACACTTCCATGCCGTGATTACGAGAACTCAAAAGGTCAAAACACTTACTATCACCGCCGCTTTCTAGTTTTAACATCCCTGTTTTACTGTACCTTTGCTCCGATATAAGCAGGAAGCACTATGAAAATATCAATCTGACCGATAACTAAAACATCTAGAAAAAAAATTGAAAATGCCGTCGCACTTCTCAAGCATGGTAACGAGATGATTATAAATTTGAAATGGATTTTATGCGAAATAAGCTATTTCAAATAAATCATCGACCGAATGAAACAGAGCAAAATATAAAATTCTAGTGTATTGTTTCTGGTGCTCCCAACTTTGTCAAACAAATCATACACAACGATAATCCTAATCCAAAACTCTCGCTCATACGAATCGAGAAATGTCATGGAGGCAATCAAAATGCATAACATTCTGACAACGAAAAATAATTAGATTAATCAAATATATAATGAAAATGAGTGGGGAGTAGGGTAGACCTTGGATGGATCGACTTTGGGAAGCTCTTGACGACGCCCGAACACGGTCGATAGCGCCGCTTGTCGAGGTGATCGCCATCGGGACGACATTGATCAGACGGCCTTCAGGCGGGATCTGTTTAGGGCTAAGGAGTGGGTTACGGGGACCCGTATGTGGCGAAGAATGGCGGATCTCAACGCCGACGCCATTTTATCTTCCGATGCGGAGAGCGAATTTCTGTGATTCTCTTGCTAATGCAGTATATTGAGGTTTGAGGGGGATTTGGGAATGGCCAGTGGAGTGGAGGCACTAAATTAGATTGGGGGCCAAGGGTATTCCCCAAATTAAGTGTGAGTAAAAAAAATTATCTAAGGCATGAAGATGGGCTAAAAGACCACATGGCTAAGTGGCGAAAGATCACGCGGCCTAAGCCCGTGGTATTTAGTCGACGTGGATGTTAGACGACGCGAAAAAAGCCGTGGTTAATAAAAGTTATGCGCTAATAGACCACGCGGTAAGGGCACCGTGGTTCATCATATGAAAAAACACTAATAGACCATGCGGTTCTCAGGCCGTGGTCTATAACCGTTAAAAATATGGTTATAGACCACGCGTTTCACCACCCACGTTGTCTATGTCATAATAGACCACTTTAGTACTAATGTGCGTGGTCTATGAGCAAAATTATTGTAGTGAAAATATCCAAGTGACATTCCTACCCTTTTAAGTCATGTCCAAACACTACAAAAATGCGATCGATCGTGACGGAATATTCCATCATAAAACACGTCTTATCCGTCGCTAAAATGGATTAGCGGCAGTTCTGACGGAATGAGGGGTCATTGGAAACACGGTAGGCAAAGGTCTAGCGGCGGAATTCGTCCGTCGCTAATTTATAGCGACGGACCGAGACGGAAAATTGATCGTTAATCACGACCTCCCGAGCGGTCGTGCGATATTAAATCCGTCGTTAATGAGATGCTAATCCGTCGTAGTTAGCGACGGATTAACAACGCGCTTAGGCCGTAGCTAAATAATACCGTCGCAAATTGTCGTTATTACGACGCCAATCCGCCTACGATCCGTCAGCTAATTAGCGGCGAGCTATCCGTCGCTAAAGTTATAAATTTTTTTAATTTTACGTAACAAGACCGTCGTAGATCCGCCGCAAGTGCTGCCGCAGTCCGTCGCTAATTACGTTGGTTCGATTATTTCACGTTGTTAATCCGTCGCAAGTCCGTCGCTAGATAAGCAAAATCGGGCGGTTCTAATTTGTATTTTGGACACCAAACTGTTTTCAAACAACCCGAACAAACCAATTCCATCAATTCAATCTATACAATCCAAACTATCGAACAACCAATTCCATCCAATTCAATCCATACAATACAAACTATGAAAACAAACCAATTCAATCCATACAATACAAACTATCAAAATAAACCGATTCGATCGAACAAAGCAATTCGATCAAAATATCAGTAATATCGAACAATCCCATAAAGAAACAATTCTAAATCATGCGATAAGTTAACAAATTCATAATACAACACGAATATGTCGAGGTGAGGGAAGCGGGAGCTCATATCACGGTGGGGAAGCGGGGCTGGCCATGAAGCGCTCTAGGCCTCTCCTGCGGCGCTTTTGAGCTGAATCTGTTTTGACGCTATCTCGCTCTCGGCTCATCTTGCATTCGGCCTCGTATGCTTGCATTACGGCCTCGTATGCGGTATTGCTCTTGCTTTCGACTTCAATCGGACCTCAGATGCCTCGCGCTCAGATTTCCATCGGCCTCAGGATCGATAGTTGTTGTTGATAAGCTATGGAATCAGCAGTGAGCACTCTCCACCGAGTGAGGCGACGCCGCTTCTGCATGTATGTCGTGATAGAGAACCCGACTCAAACATCCTATTCTTTTTCTTTGAGGAGCTCCCAAGGACATTTTAAGAATTTGAGTCCTATCAATTTAAAGCGTCTCATCACTCCCCAGTTGGCTCAACCGGGTCACATGTTCCTCAACCTCCTCTCGTAATATAATTTCATACAATTATTATTTAATTAAATGTTCGTTGTTGCTTCTTGAATATACTTACCATGATACTCCGAGCTTTCCGTCTGTATAGCTCATGTCGTCGGTGGCATGATATACGAAATACATCCCATTGGACATCTTCTATGGCTACTCCACGCTCTCTTGCCTATAAATAAGTCAAACAAATTAAATAATTAACAAGTATCACGATTCTTAAATAAATTTACTATATCTAAAACTTCAAAGTACTTACAATCTCTCGCATACTCGAATGCGGGCGTGAGCCACCCGATGCTTGACTATCCCGGTACCCTCGCCATCGGCTCGGACATCCATTCTTTGCGGGCCTTTGCCGCCTTCTCTTGGGCGTCTGTCGAGCCCAATATCTTTCAATTATCCCAATCTCGCTCGGGGATAAATGGAGGTGGGTTAAGCGAGTCCTTTCGCCGCTTGATCTTGTGAACAAGATCTTTATAGTCTTTCGGGGCCGCTGCGAACGATGAGGAATAGACCGGGCATCATCCATCGTATCATCCCAATAAAATATTTACGCAAAAATATATGATTAGAATATGCAAAGGTCAAATCATAAATGACTTCGTATAAACAACACAAACCTTGAATTCATCGAAATAAATCGCTTGAACTCTTGAGGCACCAATTTCCAATTGAAGCCGTTGTGATTCATGAATCTACGGAATGACTCCATAATCACGCGGGCTATATCATTGCTCGGACATAAAATGCTACAATTTATAGAAAATAAAGACATTAGAATGCTAAAATTTATTTAAGCGAGACATCTGAGAGATAACGTCATACCCATTCACAATGGCTATCTTCTTCATCCCTCTAGATGGCACTCCACTTCTTGCTTTCGAGTGCGGGTGTGAGACAATGCCTCCATGCCTTCTTCTAGTTTGGCGGGTGTAGGCGACGGCGTGTATGATCTGAGTGCCTCCTACGTGATGACATCCGCAAACAAAGGTAAAAATGTTGTATTAAAATTCACAAATAATACATATCATAACGTTTTGTGTGCATACTAGTGACAATTATAAATCGTCGTCATTTGAACTCTTGTGTGCATACTTAAAAATCTATAAATTCACAAATAATGCATATCATAACGTTTTGTGTGCATACTGAAAAAATCTATAAATTCAAACCCTATTCATCGTCGTCGTCATCATCATCATCGATGTATGATTGTCTTACGACTCGACAATTCAACTTCATCATCCTCATTATCGGATGTCTCTTCAATGTCTATGAGTGTACCAGTCGGGATGAACTAGTGTCGTGTCCTCGTCCACAGCGACATTAGTAATCGAACCTAATGCATCCTCTTGAAAAGGGGGAGGTACTATCGATGCAGAACTCTCATCTGAGACTTCCACATTAGATCGAGCTTTAATTTTGCATACTTCCCACCACTCTTTCATAGATTGTTTTAAACTTGGATATGCACAATAGTATACTTGAATGGCTTGATTGGCGAGGATAAGCAGTTCGAACTTGTTATATCTTCTCGTATGATTTACCGAAACCAACTTGTACTCGGAATGAATTGATAACCCCAATCGTGAAGGATCAAACCACTCGCATCTAAACAATGTTGTGGTCTTCGTTGGTAGCCCAGGATATTCCAACTCACAAACCTCGATAATCGACCATAAAAATCGAGTTCTTGCGTATACGTACCATAAGTTTCACCTTTAATGCACACTCCACTATTCATAGTTGATCTTTGTGACCCATGTTCTAAAGTGTGAAATTTGTAACCATTTATATAATACCACAGGTGCGTCTTAATTAGAGTGAAGGCCTTTGGCAAGAGACAATATGAGCAGTTCACAATGTTGTTAGTATGATCTTTGACCTATTAATTGTAAAAAAGCGATTAGAATGGTGACTAAGCGTACATATTAAATATTTTCTACTAATAATCATCGAACACTCACATATGCCTCAAACCAAAGCGGAAGCCTCTTTCAATCGACCTTTGAATATTGGAGCTAGAGATAAGTGGATTTGATCTTTTCACATCTTGATTGAATAAACTACATCAACATATATTCTGATCCTAGTAATAATAATAATAATAATAATAATAATAATAATAATAATAATAATAATAATAATAATAATAATAATAATAATAATAATAATAATAATAATAATAATAATAATAATAATAATAATAATTAACAATGAATTTAAGAAAACACGACACTTACGCCATGTAAATGTACGCAACTTCAACACGGTTGAGCAACACGTATAAGCGAGCGCATCATATTCTCTACTATCCAAATATCTAGTTGACATATTTCCAAAAGGTGCGCCATCTTGCTTGAAGATTTGAAGCATATCGGATAGTCTTCGTGCCTAATCTCCGCTTGACCATGATGCAAATCTACGAACTTCGTTCTTACGTGATCATCAAAATAATCGAGCAAAATGTCGATGCTTCTTCTACTAAGTAAGCATTGCGAGATAGAACCCTCAACCACGGCTTTATTTAAATGCGTTGTTCTTCAACTTACGTAAGTATCTACAAAATTTAGAACGTTGTTCTTCAATATATATATATATATATATATATATATATATATGTGTGATAATGTACTGATAAGCGGTACCTTTCAAATGGATACATCCATCGGTATTGAGCAGGCCACGCAATACGGGCTTCATCGACTAGATGAACCGGAAGATGTTACGTGGAGTCAAGAAACTAGGGAAAAATGCGCTCAAGCTTGCATAAAATCAACGGAATATTTTCTTGGAGCACGCACGGATCATCAAGCCCTATGTTTGAGAAGTTAAATCTTTGAAGAATAAAGATAATTACATTACGACTTTCCAAACATTTGGTGGGAGAAGTTCGCGAAATGCAATCGGTAGAATTATTTGCATGAAAATGTGCGATCATGACTCTTCATCCCAAACATCTTGGTTTTGTCATGTCTACACATCTACCCATGTTCTAAACGTACCCATCTGGAAATCTTAAACCTCTTACCCACTCACATAAGACTTTTTCTCACGATTGTCAAGTGTATAAGAAGCCTTTGGATATTTTCTGTTGATTCATTCATCGTCGACTCAGTGCATAAAAGTATAAATTAAGTTCTTCTCTAGATTTGCTTGTATCTTATGTCTTCCTTGGACATTCATGGTGTGTTGAAGACATTATCGAACACATTCTTTTCTATGTGCATGACATCCAAATTATGCGAATCAAAAGAGAACTCTAGTAAGGTAGATCTAGAAAATACTTCTTTTCTTCCATCCGGTTCAAGCGCTTGGATATTACGCTATTTATTTCATCACGCCAATCTACATTACGGAGACTAGTCCCATACCCATAATTAGTGATGAGCTCATCTCCGATCGCGCTTACGGTGGATCGTTAGTAATCAACGTGTTCTTTCGAAACATCTTCTATCCCTTGAAATGGGTGATTAGGAGCTAGAAATTTACGATGGTTATCAAACCATGACTGCTTACCACTTTTAGCTAAAGTAAAAGCATCGGTATACTCCATGCAGTGCGGACAAGCTAATCTTCCAGCTGTACTCCATCCAGACAACATAGAGTATGCATGGAAGTCACTAATTGTCCAAAGTAATGCAGCGTGCATTTGAAAATTTTGCTTCAACGATACATCATAAGTAAAACGCGTCATCCCACAAATCTATTAACTCTGCTATCAATGGTTGCAGGAACACATCAATCTTCTCCTTCGGATTACGCGGTCCGGGCACTAAGATCGTAAGAAACATGTATTGCTCCTTCATACACAGCCACGGGGGAAGATTATAAGGGGTCAGTATAACGGGCCATGATGAATATTGCTTTCCTGATTGACCGAATGGCTGAAAACCGTCAGTTGAGAGTCCCAATCGCACGTTACAAATTTACGATGCAAATAAGGAAACTTCGTGTTCAAATGTTTCCATGCAATTGAGTCTCGCGGATGACGCATGACCCATCATCGACCGAGCGATGCATGCCAGCGCATATTTTTATTTGTAGCATTGGATGCATACAATCTACGTAGTCGAGGAGTTAGAGGAAAATAATACATCTTTTATATGCTACTTGTGCTTTCCGTCGACTTCCACCAGCTCGAGTATTGCTCTTGAAGCGAGGATGGTTACTGAATTTGCAGCTCGTCGATTCGAATCTTGGCGCCAATAAATCATGCAATTAAATGGACAACAATCAATTTTGTGTACGGCAACCCCATGCCACGCAACAATCTCTTCGTCTTTGTAGAAGTCATCGAGCACGCAATTTCCATCTGGATGCGACTCTTTCATCGATTCGATATTTGATCAAAACCCTTCTCGATAATGTTGTTCTCGCTTTCCAACTCGAAGTCGAGCCACAAATGACAAGCGTGTGTGATCCGAGCAACCCGCCACAAGGTTTATCGGCATTCAACATATCGTAAAAAAATTTTGCATCGAATTTGGCTCCTCTTGATCTCGTCAAAGTTGAGCTGTGGACCAGCAGCATCCACTACCATCGTATGATCGTATTTGGTTGACGGTTAACATCGAATCCACAACATTTTCCCTACTTGTGGTTGTCTCTCCTTGAAATATCCATGTGTGATAATTTGGAACAAATCAAATTTTGATAAGTGATATCGCACGATATCTTTCTTACGATAAGGTATATTCTTACACTTCTTACACGGACATGATTTTCTCTCCATCCGCGAATAAAACCGAGCACTAAGCGAATTGATAAAACTTTCAAGTCCATCTAGAAATTCAATATTTAATCCACCAACCGAACTAAACCTCTTATACATCCACTCACGATTGTCATTCATTCTTCAAGCTCCTAATTATAAATAATTAATTAAACATGTTCAACATAAGTTGTACAATATAAACTAATTATACAATCATAAGTTTATTGAGTGGAGTGAGCAAATCTTACTTATAATTATTGGTTAGTTATCTACGAGGCAACATAAACCCTAATTGAGTTTCATATACTTAACATTAACCTAAAAATGAAGTGTGCAAATCTTACTTATAAAACATCTTATTCTAATAAAATTTCGTGAGTAAGTTTTATAAAATTAATCGCCGTTTCATTCCCAATTCAACCAAACTTCACCAAATCATCACCATACTGTTGAAAACATCTTATTCATATACTTGACCTTAAACTAATTAAGCATGAAATGAGAAAAGACACTTATAAAACATCTTATTCATATAACAATTCTAACAAAATTTCGGCAGAGTAAGTTTTATAAAATTAATCGTCATTTGATTTCCAATTCAACCAAACTCAATGTATAATTACGTGAAAGTAATGTGGATGATTCCAGAAGGGCTTAATCAAATCCTAATTGTTATTAATAGAACCTAATAAAGGACTTATAAATTCTAATTGATGATTAATGAACCTTAATTACATCAATGCCGTATATCCAAATGTACACAATTTTTTGTTAATCTATAATATTTATGGAATTCTAACCCAAAACCTTTTTACTTATACCCAATCTTCCACTAAGAGAACTTCATGTGATACAATTTTTCCTCATTTTTCATGGGTTATAAATAAAAGTGGGTGCATTTTGATTTTACAAATTATAGCAACAAGCAAACTCATACAATTTTGAAACTTATAAAACATCTTATTCATAAAACAATTCTAACAAAATTTCGGCATAGTAAGTTTTATAAAATTAATCGTCATTTGATTCCCAATTCAATCAAACTCATTCAAATTTCACCAAATCATCACCATATGCCTAATTATACACTTAACAACTCAAAACATCTCACGAAATGATGAATTTATCATCGATTCACATCCAAGCTTATCAATTTCACAAGCCCAAATCACAAGACTAACATTGATGTATCATTTTCACTATCAATTCGGTAAACTCAATTCGATTTTCACTATCAATTGACGCATCATATATAATATTTTCACTATCAATTCAATACATCATATAATTTTTCACTAATCAATTAATGCATCATATCTGATATTTTCAATAAAATCAACAAATATATAACAAAAAAAAATGAAATATAAATAAAAACCCGAACAAACCAACTGGACTGACGGACTGACAGCGGGGGCGGCGGGCGGCGGCGGCGGGGGAGGCGGGATGGCGGGACGGGCGGGGAGGCGGCCATGGCGGAGGCTGGGTGGGGTGGGGTGGGGTGGGGTTGAAATTGAGGTGGGGTCATCAGGGGGCGGGGAGGGGTGGCAGGGAGGCTGGCGGGTGAAGTGGGGTGGTGGAGTGGGGGAAGCGGCGGCAGGCGGCAGGTGGCAGCAGCAGAGGTGGGGGGGGCTGTGGTGGGGGTTGGTTGGGGTGGGTGTCATGGTGGGTGGGCGGGCGGCTGGGCGGGGAGAGGCGGCAGCAGTGGGGTCGCACGCAGCAAGGCGGCAGGGTTGGGTTAGGGAGAGAGGGAGGTTTCGAGGATCGATATGAAATTGGGGAAGAAATCCCGTCTGTTATTAAACTTTTTAGCGGCGGATTAGCGACGGAATATTCCGTCGTTATATTTAAAATACTTTAACGACGGATTAACGGCGGAATAATGGATTTAACGACGGAATAATTTAACGACGGACACGTATCCGTCGTTAATTAACGTACAGAATATAAAAAAATAAAAAAGATTTTACAGTAACGACGGAATGAATTCCGTCGTTAAATTAGAGACTATTTTACGACGGACATTCCGTCGCTAATATTATTGGGAATAAATAAAATCAGAATTAAAATTAACGACGGATTGTATCCGTCGTTAAAATAAATTAAAAAAAATTAGAAATAATCCGATTTTTAACGGCGGTTTAGCGGCGAATTGGTTAATTCAATTAAAAATAACAAAAAAATTAATTTTAACGGCGGACACTATCCGTCGTTAAATTTAACGATGGAATAGAGACGGAAATACCCGCCATGATACTTCGCTGATCCGTCTCTGATCCGTCGCAAAAAAAATTCCGTCGCCAATCCGTCGCTGATTCACGACCTGCATTATGAACGTCGCTAATCCGTCGCTGATTCACGACCCGCATTTTATCCGTCTCTAATCCGTCGCTGATCGGCTGTATTTTTGTAGTGAAAACTTAGGTCCCGCCTATACAATCTGGTGTATGGAGGAAAAATACACTAGTAAGACAAATTAAAACGTTTTCTTTACTCAAAACTTGACTAGCTACAGGTAGTAGTTGTCGCAATCAGAGTCCAAGATTAATGACAGCGGTACCGATCGCCTCGAGATATGTAGTCTTGAAGTGAGTGATATCAGTTAGTAGACCTACTGACCGCTAAAACAGTTGGTCAGTTGGACTGATAATTGATGTGTTCAGGAATGTGGTGGTACTGATTTGCCTTAGAAAATTGATACATAAAACTTAGGTCAAATATTGTTTAATCAGTTTTCAGTTTATCTCTTCAGTATCGAACTGATACTGATAAGAGTGTTTCAAATCAATGTTTTGTTGTTATGTGCTGATGATGATAGTTCAATAACATACAATGTAAGAGCAGTACTAAAAGTAAAGAACACGTTGATTTTTACGTGGTTCAGAGAGATCAACTCTTACGTCCACTGACTGATTACTCAGCCAATCTACTACCTCGAGATTAGGTCTTGTTTATGGTTACAAGAGTAAACCTAGGTACTGAGGTCATCTTACAGTACCCCGCCTAACTCGGCGTTCCTTTTCTACGCTTACTTGTACTAGAAAACCCTGACTACTCTATGCAAGTAGTCGTTCAACCTTCTAGCTTATGGGTGCTAGAAAATCAAGCTTTCAACAACTGACACTTCGTTGCTTGGTTGCCCAAACTCCTACTTAACTTTGGGGATTTTGTAGAGAGGTTTTTCCAACCATATCTAAGTTGACACATACATCAAACTCAGTGAATCTAGGCTTAAAAAATAATACAATGAGTATCCTAGATGTAAGGAAGTGTATGCTGAAACCTTGAGTTGATATGTATATGTTAGCTCTGAAGGTTTGCTGATAGCACGGTTAACTTCCTTCTTCGAAATCGATGTTTGATAGAACTTTTCTTTGAGCTTTGATTGCTTTGAGTATAAGATTGCACAACTTTTCGGTAACCTTCGTAGGTTGGATTATGCGCATATATATAGGGAGAGATAAAAATAGGGTCGTTGGAGAGACTGCTATTCAAATTCTTCCATTTTGTCATTCGAAAATATTCCCGTTGTGTACATCGTTGTCAGAGGTTTGCATATTTCTACATTGTAGCTCTGTAACTCTGAAAATGTGGTATGTCGTATCAGATTGCTTTGCAAAATACTCAAGGCAAAAGAAACTTCGTGTTTTTTCAGTTGATGAGACTCCGTGTTTTATCAGCTTTGACTTCAGGCTTGGGCCAGTCTAGACTTCTCCTCTTTATCGAGAGTCGGACTTGATCTTTCATCGATTTTGAACCCTAAGTCAAGAACAAAGAACAACTTGATGTAGATATAATCAGTTTTGATCTTCTATTAACCCGCTTTAACCATCGGTACCCGTTTGACTTGACACGGCTTTGACTTTCGCTCATCGATCGACTTTCCTTAGACTCCATCTTTTCAGCAGCGCTGAGTCTTCAATCTTGATCTTCAGTCTTCGATTTCACTCATGTATCAGTTGTCCATCAGTCTCGCTTCCCTTCAGTCTTCCAACTTCAACACGTGATCATTTAGTCAACTTCTCTTCTATTGCTGCTGATAATCGATACTTATCGCAGGTGGACATTAGATCGCCAACTCCATCAGTCTAAGGTCTATCCAAATTGGTTGTTCTGCTGAAACCTGAAACAACACTTCCAACTCGAAAACAAGTTTGCAGCATTTGTTACTTCAGCAAGAAAGTCATTAGAGGTTTTGGGATCTAATCAGAACACACAATTAAGATTAATATATTCCATATACTTAGAAATTTTCCCAACAAGGTTGCGTTGAGCAAAAAAACTCACCGCAAATTCTGTAACATGGCTCATTTTGGGCATTGGACGTCAAGAGTTCTCTCAGATTATCCGAACCAGAAGGAACTAGAGTTTGGGAAGGGCTTCTTGCCAAAACAGGACAAGAAGGAGTTCCGGACTGACGAGCATGAGGAGCATCAGATTTTTCAGAAAACGGCACCTCGGGCACCATCAAAAAAGTAAGGTGACCGATAAGAAAAATGGAGTCATGTGACTCAAAGTTGGAAGATTACCCACCAAAAATAAAACGACATAGGTGAGTAAAAGAACAAGAGATTCCCACTAAAGAAAAATGAGATAGTGGAAAATAAGTGCAGACTCCACTCTCTCGCAAGAGACAAAGTATCGACAAAGATAGTGGAGCAAAAAAGAAAGCCACCATCAAAAGCAAATGGTCTTACAGTATGTAAAGACGAAGGAATCTCACACTCCCCACCACAAGTCAAGTGTCGGCAGGAGAAATGGGACCCGATATCAAATGCAGACAAGCTTTCACGGAAAAAAGAATTTGAGGCAATAATTCAACAAGAGATAGAGGGCATCAAACCTCTAATAATGAAGAGAAGAAGAAAGTTCAGATCATCGAACATCATCCAAGCTTTCTTCAAGACAAGAAAATAAACCTTTGTAATAGTTTAGTCTTGAGTTCTTATTTTCTCACTCCTTTTCTTTTCTTTTCTTTTCTTTTTAAGCTATGCGCACAGTGAACCCGGCTATCATAGACAGCTAAATAAGTTCGTCTCCTCCCTAAATGAGATACACCTATATATTAAGTATTATATATTTTCTCAATAAAAGTTATGGCTTTTGTCCAACTATTCCGATATATGTATTAGAAAGTTTCTTCCATAGAATTGACTAAGTTCCTACACCCTAGTTGGAAACAAACGAGGGTTGTGCTATGTGCTGCTGAAGGAGTTCATCGGAGAGGAGTCCATAGGTTGTGATCGTGTGGTTGGTTAAAATTCGGAGATAGTTCAAACCCGTAAAACCTCACGATCCGAAGGAATGTAACCCGACAGTATTCCGGTCAAAAAGGTATAAAATCGACACTCGGTTGAAGATTTTTATAATTATATGAAAGTATGTTGGGTCTGGTAGTAATATATGTTAATCTCCATTAATGAATGTGATTTGATTATACTAAAATATATATATATGAACACTTTTGAATTGAAGGGTAGTTTGGTCTAAAAAGTTGGAAATGGGTAAATTTGAGTGTTTTACGAAGCGAGTTAGATTTTGTATGAATATATTGAATTGATATATAAAGTTCTATGTTAGGGTTTAAAAAAAAGGGGAAAGAAAGGTATTTTGCAGCGGCCAGCGTCTTTAAATGCGGAAGCCCACCGACACCACAAACAGTATTACAAAGGCTCTTTGCCATCATCACATGCTTATATCAACCATTCACAAATAACACTGAGATTTTCACCCGCAAAAGATTTTTCTTCTTCTCTTTTTTCCTATTGAAAAGAGCTACAGAATGGAGGACTTCAGATCCAAATCGTACAAGAACGAAGGATCGATGCAGGCTGACAACACGTACAGCTATTACGGCACCCATTTCAGCGACAACAATGTGGGGGAGCCCAATTTCAAGCCCAATTCAAACCCTAGCGGAATGCAAGATCTGAGGTGCTACAGCGCGTCGTACGCTTCCTCCTCCGCGCAGAACAATGGGCAGCTGGACATCGTGGTGGCCGGCAGCGGCGGAGAGCAGTGGAAATTTAAGAAGGGGAAGTCAACGAATGGGGCGGATTCGAGAAGCTGGACTCTGACTGATCCGGAGTTGCAGAGGAAGAAGAGGGTGGCTAGTTACAAGGCTTATACAGTTGAGGGGAAAGTGAAGGGGTCGTTCAAGAAGAGTTTTAGGTGGATCAAAGAGAGGTATACTCTCATGGTCTATGGTTATAGGTGATGTGTACGTGTATGTATCTTTGTATGCCTAATTTTTGTTCTTGTTGGTTGTTGGACCTGTGGATTTTGATTTTGGTGATTGACCTCCATTTTGGTGTGATATATATAGATTGTGAAATGTATGATATTGTGTAAGCATAAGTGTGTACGCGCACTTAGATAAATTGAATTGCATGATTCTGAATCAAATTTTTGCTGATCAGAAACTGGCATTCTGTAAAAATGCTGGATTGATGCTTACTTTTTTCAACCAAACATCATGTAGTACTTAATCAAGAATTTATGGATTTGAATAGATGAATCTTCATAGTTTTGGATGATTTGATAGGCTACCAAATCCGAGTTGCTTTAGCCCAGTGATATATGAATCGAGGCCTCATTTCTTATTGAGATTTTCAGTTATCTTTTCGCTCTGGTTTGATTTGCTTTAACATTTGACAGTGAAAGGTGTTGGTATCTTTCTGCACTCTGTTTAGTGTTTATGGTAGGGATGTTAATGGGTGGGTTTTATCCGGATCAGAACCAATAAATAAGTAATGGTTCTGGTTCTGGTTCAGGAACCGACCCATTAGACACTGGATCCGGACCAGACCCGGACCATCAACTATGGGTCTTAAGCGGTCCGGATCGAGAGGTGCGGAACCGTAAAACATCGTAATCGAGCAGAACCGTAAGGCAAATCGAAACCATTGCTTTATAATTTAATATGTTATGAGTGATTTTGAATCGATATGGATAAAACTAGCTCATTGACAAACCTATTTAAAATTAGGCTTGTTAATAGACGGGGTTTACTCGAACCAGAACCAATAAATAAGTATTGGTTCTGGTTCTGGAACCAGATCCGGACCCGATCGGACCGGACCATCAAACTATGGATCTAAACGGTCCGGGTCTAAAGCGGTCTGGAACCAGAACCGGAACCAGAACCGTTACTTTAAAATTTAATGGGTTTTGAACGATTCCGGATCGATTCGGGTAAAACACACTCATTGACATCCCTAGTTTATGGTATATTGTGAGATTTTGATGTTTTTGAATGGAAAGTTAGCTTCTTTTTCAAGTGTATTCTCGGAACTTTGTTTAAAAAATGTAATTTAGTTGTTGGTCCAAGACAGCTTGCTGCTTAGTTTCCTTAGCAACCTTTATATGTTTGCATTTTGCTTGAGTACAGGTGAAGACATACATTCTTCTCACCATTAAGCATATGACTATTGTTGTTGTCCGAATAGAATGTTACTAGCGCTAGAGGTAGAGAGAGATGCTTATATGTTAGTCTAGGCTTGTCAATGGACATGTTTTACTTGGACCAACACGGAAACTGTTTTACTTGGACCAACCCGGAAACGCTCATAACCAATTAGCAACGGTTTCGGTTTCGGTTTGTTTCGATTCCGGATTCAAATCCGCTCAGACACGGACAGATCCAAACCTAGCTCGATCGTTTTGGGTCCGATTGAGTCCGACATTTTTTTGTGTGTACTATATGCTTGTTTAATGTGTTTTGGATATTATATTACTAATTAATTGCTACTTTTTATTAAATTGTGAAAAAATATATAAATTGGTAAGCATTTTAATATTTGGGTAATTACCCAACCTAGACCCATAATATGATGGTCTAATATCTAATGGATCGGTTCAGAGCCAGAATCGATACCTATTTATTAGTTCTGGATCCGATTAAAATCTGCTCATTGACAAGCCTATGCCATACCCGTCACCTTTTGCCTTCCTTGTTGGCGTTGTTCATATCTTCTTGTACCATGTATTGTAATTTTAAGCCGTTCATCTTAAGGAGATAATAGTGATCATGAGACCCTGGTGGGAGGATAACTCTTACCTTTCTTGATCATGCTTTATGATATCTTCCTCCACAAACAAAAACTGCGTAGAGCCCTATTTATAAGCCATTATTGAATAGATGATGCATTATTCAAGAGTTTATACTTTTGTTTTGTGTTGCTATTGAGCCTTGGAGAACTAGTTCCTCTTTATCCAAGTACAACATGATATCGTCCACATGAGCTTAGCTCAGTTGGTTAAGAGCTAAAAATTTGGAACAAGCATAATATCCTTATAGGGAATGCTTAACCTATGCATGTATCATGTATGTTCGAACAAAGTGCAAAGTAGTTGAATGAAATCTCTTTTATTCCATTTTCTGTTACACTAGTTTGATGAATGCCAAATCATTATAGAAGTCGATTAAGATTTTATAAAATTGAGCAAAATACAAGAAATAGACGAACCTAAACCAACCACCGAATTAGTATCTTTTGTTCTAGCCCTCCATGGACGTAGTTCAGTTGATTAAGAGCTAGCAAATTTGGAATAAGGACCAATGATCGAATCCTAGCAGCCGCAGTATGGGAGTTTCACCCTCTTTAGGGTGGCTCCTTGTGAGCACTAGATAAAAGTCCTCATAACTTCTTAACTGCTGAGTCACCGTGATTTACCCTCTCACATTCTCATGAGGCTGGAGTGTGGAGGCTCCCGGGGGAGAGCTTCCCCTCTTGGAACAAGTATCTTTTGTTCTAGCAAATTTATTATGATATTTTGACCGGAATAGAGTTGTCTCTTTTTTTCCTTTTACTTTTTTAACAATTTGATTATGGTATTTATATCGCACCAAATATGTTATTTTCAATGAGAATTCACTTCGATTCGGATTATTTGGCGAACTGATAAAACAAATTTTATAATATAGGAAGTTGAGAAATCGAACTGAAACCAAAACTTGTTTCATTTTACACCTTTTTCAAATTGATTTATTTGGTTTAAATTTTTTATTTTAGTTCGACTTTGCTCGCCTCTATCTGTCATTAACATTCTTGGATATAAGTAATCTTTCTCAGCTGTGTGTGTGTTGGCCTAGTGGTAGAGTGGTTAATGCCCGAGGCCAAAGGTCTCGGATTCGAATCCACCGTGACGCAACCTTTAAAATTTCTGTATTAATTGAAAAAAAAAATAATCTTCCTCAGCTGTAAGAAAAAGGTGCTGAAATAATATTCATAATTATATTACAAGATATTCGCTATCTTAATTAAATGAATGCGTGACAGCTTAGCTTCATGGAACTTACAGCTATAATTTGCAGCAGCTTTATTTGTTTCTCAACCTTACCAAAATTGTACTATCTTACTCTTGGATCTTGTTCATGCATTGTCAGTAGTTACAAAATATAGGGAAAATAAAAAAATTTGGCCAAACCTTCGGATTTTGTTTCACTAAATTTTACAGTTTTATTTTCCTTAGCTCTTATACTTCTACAAACAAGTCTATCAAATATATTTAAAACAAAAGTAATTTACTTGTTTTATTAAGGGTATATGAAAAGTAATCAACATAAAATAAGTGTAGAAGTATAGGGGATTGAATAAAATAGAGTAAATGTACAATGACTTGGCAAAATAGAATTTAATATAGGGTAATTATTGGATTAAATCCTAAACTATTTGATTTGTCCCAAAAATATCCTAAATTTTCAATAATATCAATAAAATACTCGAACTATCAATATTGTACCAAAAATATCATCCCTAATGTTTTTGATCAACGAAATACTGACTTGGATTTTCATGCGACAAAAACGACGTCGTTTCCAACTGAATAATTTTAAAAAGTTTATGATGGTTACATTTAGTTATCATTTTTATAAACACAAACATATTTGGTGTTTATTTTGTTTGATGACCATCGACATTTAATTTTTAGAAAGATAATAAATATGAATACATTTGGTATTTTTTTGCAATTGTTGGTGAACATCCGATTGCATATAATATCTCTTTTTACGTAGTTAAGGTTGTTGTCTGACTGAATATTAAATTTATCTCTTCTAGTTGCATCCATTTTGTCTGACTGAATATTAAATTTATCTCTTCTAGTTACCAAATGTATTCATGTTTATTATCTTTCTATAAATTCGTAATCTTATGGTCATCAAACAAAATAAACACCAAATATATTTGTGTTTATAAAAAAAGATAACTAAACAGAGCCATCATAAACTTTTTAAAATTATTTTGTTGGAAATGACGTCGTTTTTGTCACATGAAAATCCAAGTCAGTATTTCGTTGATAAAAAACATTATAAATAATATTTTTGGTATAATATTGATAGTTCAGGTATTTTATTGATATTATTGAAAGTTTAAGACATTTTTGGGACAAACCTAATAGTTTAGGATTTAATCCAATAATTGCCCTTTAATATATGCCGGCCTAGTAAAATGAAAATTGAAGTTCGAGGACTTCGTGAAATAAAATCAAATTTCTCGAAAAAAAATGATTATCAATACACAAGAATATTATTAACGCCTAACGCCTACTCCTCTGGGCTCTCTCCAACAAATGCGCACGGATAAGTGCGGTTAGTTCAATTTATTCACTTTTATTTTATTCATAAGAACGGTCAATTTTATTTATAAATATTACTTCATTCGTTGTCCAATTTATTTCTTAATTTTTCATTTTAGGACGTCCTTAATTTTATTCTTATCAATTTATGGTAACTATCTTTCCAACTTATTATACTTAATAATACTCAATCCATCTCAATATTCATGACACGTTTCTTTTTCGTACATAGATCAAGGAGAGTTGTGTTTTGTATGTAAAATAGTGGATGATACGAAATTCGAGGCACCTTTTAGTGTAAAAAGTGTTTCCTTTTTTTGAAAACGGACCAACTTAATGGGATAGCCCAAAAAAGAAAACGTACCGTGAATATTGGGACGGATGTAGTATCATTTATTTACATCTTTACCCACCACTACTTCTTTTTCTTACCCTCAACAACCCATTTATTTATACTTTTTATCATCTATGATCCACCATTAACTAATTTAATATTACACTAATGTAGGACCATTACTTCACTCACAATACATTCAATAACTTTTGTTAAAATTCAGACCCAAGATTTCCAGGAATGGATTTACGGGACGGATGGAGTATTATTTTTATTTTTTCATGAAATAATATCTTTTTGATGAAAGATAAAAAACAATACAAAGAGAAACAACTATCAAAAATGAGAATCGTCATTTTTTTCTTTGGTACGTAAATAAAATTTATATTACTCACAAACCAATGTATGGACAAAGCCCTACAAAACAAACACTGAGCAAAACAAAGGTACCAACACAAAGGCATTTGGAACCCAGACGGCCTCACTAAAAACACTTACATATAAATCCCACACCTAGAAGAAACTACATAAGAGAAAATTGCACTCACCGTCGGGAAGCTAACAGATCACTTCCATAACCGACGTCAACAACGAACTTTAGCTGGCATCTCGAGACGTCCTCCGACCCCCGGGATCCAACGTCTCCTACTAAGAGTCCCAACAACTCCACGACACTTAGACAGAGAAGTCAATCTGATGGGATATGGCCCAACCGCCAGTCCACCGGCAGCCCAAATAAGTCGGGCTCGACCGATGGACGGCCCTACGCGTTAAGCTAAAGCCAAAGATCAAAACCCTAATCAAGACCAGATCAAAGGCGATATTCAAGAATCAGGATATGGAAGACGATATTCAAGGATCAAGTTATGGAAAGAGATCGGATCCCACAAATCAAGGGATCCAGTACATCTTTAGAGATCCACAAACATATATAAATAGGGGTTAGGTCGACGGTAGAAGGGTTAGCAACTCATTGAATACTAGGGCTTTTAAATACACTCATTGTAATCTATTATAGTGAAAGTATTGAGGACCATCACCTCCGTGGACGTAGATCTCATTCCTGATCGAACCACGTAAAAACTCTTGTGTTCTTTACTGCTTTTCTTAAATCTCGTATATTAGCATACACTAGATTTATCATTGGCGCCGTCTGTGGGAAACCTTCGAACAAAAAGCTTCGTTTTCTACAACTCAATGGCAAGAACTCGTGCAAACGCTTAGTACCACCGCATGAGCGGGCAACAATCGCTACCGAGGATGATCAGTGGTCACGCAGGCGCCCGCGGAAAGGGATTGCGGACGCCACCGGCGACACACACCGAGGGTTACATGGAGAACATTCCATACACCTCGGGATCGCCGCCCAAACGAAGAGGAAGATGCCGACCTCAATACCGATGAACAAAGCGGTTCACCGATCTCATGAGGTCCTCGGCCGAGCCGTGTCCGAATTCCTCAACGCCAATCTCGCCAATTCCGTAGTTTCCTCAACCGGAGGACAAACGGAGCGGCACCTCAAGAGCGCCGGATCGGTGGTTCTGGCGCCCGAGGGTCTTTCGCCTCCGGTAATCAACGCCACCTCGACGTGATAGCCGAGAACGCGTAAATCGCCCCGTCGTCCGAAGTCAATCACCTCGGCGGGACGACCGCAACCATTCGCCCCCGCACCGCCCGTGGAGTCGTTCACCACCTCGGCACGCTTTCCAGGGGGCCGAGCGGGACAGAAGAGAGGAGAGGCGGAGCCGAACTCCCCCTCGAAGAGACGATAGACGCCGCTACCGGTCTCCCACCCCTCCAGAGAGAGATAACGAGCTTCCGGGGTTCGATCGGCACGGGAGGATCATCTCTCCTTTCTCCAGGGAAATCCTGGATACGCCCTTACCCCAACGCTATAGGGCACCCAACATTGCTGCTTACAATGGCCTCGGGGACCCCTCCGACTTCCTTTTCGCCTACACCACCAACATGGCGAATCAAGGAATGGAGGATTTTCATATGTGCAAAATCTTCCCCGAGGTGCTGATCTCCAACGCCCGACGCGTTGGTTCACCTCGCCCGCCTGTAACAAAGATACACTGCTTCAAAGATCTCATGGATCAGTTTAAATGGTGCTTTTACCAGAAGATGTCACCTCAGCAACCGTCGTCCGACCTGCTCACCATCCGCCAAGGACGGGACGAAACGATGTCAAATTTCGTCTCGCGGTTCATCAAGGAGTCCCTCAAAATTGATGAGAGTAACAATCTCTACATCATCAATGCGTTCAAAAACGGGATCCGACCTGGTGCCCTGAACAAAGAGATCACTAGAGAAAAGCCGAAGACGGCGAGCTGCCTCTGGACTCTGGTTGACAATTACGTCAAAGGGACGAGTCAGATCGCAAGAAGAGAGAGACCTGGGACGAGCAGAAGGTCGAGAGGAAGAGGCCAGACGACCGACGGAGAGGCACTGATCGCCGAAGTGCCTTCGACAGGATCAAGAAAGGCCCGATGGAATCCAGCCGACCTCGGCCAAACCACGGTGGCAACGCTACCATCCGCTCAAATCGAGGGCGGAAATATTTGAGCTCCACCGAGCTCTTCCCGAGGCCACCTCCCATGAAGGGAGGATCCAAGAAGAGGTCGATGGAAAAGTATTGTGACTACCACCAGGATATGGTCACAATACCAAGATCGCAGAAACCCGAGCTCGCAGACAGACGAGCTCAAAGGAGGCGACAAGAAGTACCTCGGCCGACCGTAGTCGGGAACAAGAAGCGCAGAGGAAAGAATGGAGGTGGCAACCACGCACCGATCTCAACGACGACCCAACCAAAAGATGACGAGGACGAAGGTCCCAACGCGATGGGCAGTGTTTACGCCATCACCGGACTATACCCATAGTGCACGACGAGGTCGTCGTTGAAAAATGAAGCTCGGAGGCGGTCCCGAGGAGCCAAAAATAAGCGACTCCGGGATGGGGAGAACATCGTGTTCTCCAAAGATGACCCAGTGTCCAAGATCATGCCCCACCAAGATGCTATCACCATACAAGCCGTGGTGGGCAACAAAAACATCCACAGGGTCTACATCGACATCGGTGCCTCCGTCAAGATCATCTTTTAGTGCCGCTGATAAACTCGAGGTCGGAGGGATCCAATACATCCCGACCGTCCGGGCTATGAGCTTCACTCAGAGGCGGTCCAACCCGAAGGTGTCATTACCCTTCCAGTTACCGTAGGACGTGCTCCCAGGTCGATCACTAAGGCTATTCAGTTCTTCCTGGTCCGAGCTCCCTCTCCGTACAACATCATCCTGGGGAGAGACTGGCTCTATGCCACCAAGGCCGTCTGCTCGGTATACCACCTCACCATCAAGATACCCACCCCGGTGGGAGTGCTAAGCATCCAGGGTGACCAAACGGCAGCTAAAGAATGCCTACGAGTCTCAACCCAAGATGTGGCCTTACCTCAGGCCTAGCAATTACAGAACCCTCAGAAGCTGCCGCCCCGGGACGACCTGACTGACAACCTTCAATTATATGACGACGACCCCTCCAAAGTCGTCAAGGTCGGCACCCAGGGTCCAACTGATATTCGACAGCACGTCATACAGCTTCTGAGGGAATACAGGGACGTATTCGCATGGTCCCCACTCGACATGACCGGAGTGTCACCCGAGCTCATCACTCATCGCCTCAATATCGACCCGGCTACCAAATCCGTTCGGCAGAAGAAAAGAGGGTTTGTGGCGAGGCAGCCCCGGTCATAAGAGACGAGGTGACTCAACCTGCGAGGCTAAGATCCTGCTCGAGGTCAACACCCGACCTAGATGGCTAATCGATCGTGGTCCGAAAGCTGGAGGGTGGTGCATGTGTGTCGACTATACCGACCTCAACAAACACTGCCCAAAGGATTGCTACCCCCTCCCCGATATTGATAAAAGGTGGAGACCTTTGGTGGGCCATGAGATTTTCAGCTCGGATGCATACAAGGGTACCACCAAGTCCGATGAGCCGTGAGGATGCTCCAAAGACGGCGTTCATCATCGACTTCGACGCCTTCACGCATCAAAAATATCATTCGATGCGAAAAATGCTCTGAGCTACCTACCGGAGGATGGTGGACGTAATATTCGTGAGATCATATAGGAAGATCGTCGAGGTCTACGCCGACGACATCGTGGTCAAAAGCCGAAAAGCGAAAGTCTGCGCCGACGATCTCGTAACTATCCTTCGCTCCTCGTGTCGGTCAACCTCAAGCTCAACCCCAAAAGTGCACATTCATGGTGAAAGCGGAAAATTCACGGGGTCTTTGGGTTTCTCAAGAAGGCTTGAAGGCGAATCCCACTAAGGTGAAAACGTGCTCGACATGCAAGTACCAAAAACCATCCGTGAGACCCACAAACTCACCTGATGTCTGGCCGCCCTCAGGAGATTCCTATCTCGGGCTGCCGAGAAGCAGCTTCCCTTCTTCAAGATCTTGAGGAGAGCCCCGAACTTCGCTGGCGGAAGAACACCGATCGCTCACTTTTCTAACACAAAAGGTGTAAGTATAGGTATGTTTAAGTATCGTATCCATGAGGATTGTAATGCGAAACACGTAAGCTAACTCAACAAGGATTCATCATTATCCAAGCAACAAATATGGTTTGGTAAGATTTTAGGGCTTCGAATTCAATCCAAAGCAAAGGTAACAAAGCAGTAAAGTAAAATAAAGCAATAAACACTCGGATGTTAAAAAATGTAGAAGGACGACTAACCACAGGGATGCATTAATCCTATCCACAACGTATGTTTATCCTGCTCCTATTAACCAATTTTAATCCGCACAAGATGGAAGATCACATAAATAACCGACAATTCATATTATTAAAAGCGGTCAGAGATTACTAGTTTTCCTATTATCATACGCCTTTAGGTGAAAACAAGCAACCCAAACGGATCACAAAGAATATGCTTCCTACGAATATCCTATCTCACCACGACTCAAGGCTCATTCGTATCATGCATTCGAGATCGATCGACAATTAATACAATTACGTAATTAACCGACAACTAGATATGCATCAAGATTGATCGAAATCAACACATATAAATAAGCACAATCGAATCATGAATCAATGCACGGACGGTAAATAGCGATAACAGAATCATGACATATAGGATCGAATCATGCAAACCCAGGATTAGAACGAAAAACTAGCCGGACATAATAAACGGAATAAAATACGATTTAACCATAAAAAAGTAAATTAAATATATAAAACCCATGATGAAGCATTGATGAACAATCGTTGGGCTTCAATCCCAACCTCAAATAAAACGGAAAATTGCAAAGATTGTCCGGACGAAACGTTCCTAACGTAGACAAAACGTAAAACAAATGAAGAACAATGTAAATCAACTCTAGAATGAAAATATGTGGAAGCTAAAGCTACAACTCTGAAAAACTTATGAAAACTGAGTAAAAGAGGCTCGAATCAGAGGTCCGAAGTTAGCGCGAGGGGTGTTGTCATATATAGCACACCCCAAACCCTAATTTCTCCTTCGCCGCTCGGACTCGCGACCATTCTTCGCGATCGCTAAAGCGATCGCTAGGTATGTCTCGACGCACTCTTCTCGCTCAAGGCCGCCTCCTTGCGCTGCGATGGTACTCGCGACCCGGCTAGCGGTCGCTAGCAACTCTGCACCGTCGCGAGAAATCGCCCAAGAGCTTTCTGCTACTGGCTTCGCCATGGCACGAGGTCGCGGTCGCGGTCTCGTTGGGTTCTCAGCTGGTTGTTTAGCGGCCAGCCTAGCGACCGCTAGGTGGTTGCTAGAAACAGTCGATCAGATATTGGCTCGCAAGGCCGCTCCTTGCTTCGATTTTAACATATGGACCTACACAACACCAAAAGAACACCCAAGAGCAAGATCTTCTAGAAATAGATAAAACATTAAGAATCGACACGAACGCACATTAAACGAGCTAAACTCATCTTCAAATATCAACTATAAACATGTAAATGCGCGTTTATCAAACACTACGTTGCCTTCACACACCGAAAGAGTACCTCGCCGACCTGCCAACTCGTCTCGCCCGGAAGAAGCGAGAGCTCCTTTCTTTATATCTAGCCGCCTCGGATGAGGCAATCGGTCTTGATCTTGGTACGAGATGAGGTCGGACGACAACTCCCCATCTACTTCATCAGCCGAGCTCTCAAAGGACCGGAGACTAGGTATACCAGCTTCGAAAAGGTGGTGTTGGCACTGGTGAACGCCAAGCGACGCCTCCGACCTTACTTTCAAGCCCATTCCATCCAGTGTATCGACCGACTTACCCTGCGACAAGTCTTGTCAAAACTTGAGTCATCCGGATGCATAGCCAGTGGGCTTGGAGCTCGTGAGCACGACATCACATACTCCCTGCACCGCCATCAAAGGCAAGCTCTAGGCGATTTCTGGTAGAGGCCAAATTTATCGAGGTCGATCCTACCGGTGAGACCACTCCCGACCTCCGCCTCACGACGGAGGAACTCGCCTCAACCCACCCGACGGTGTTGGCGGATATGCGTGGATGGGGCTTCATGCAAAAGCAGTAGCGGGTCGGCATCTTGCTCCTCGGCGGAAAAAAGAAGTCACCTATGCACTTCGGTTTTTCTTTCCGACCACCTAACAACGAGGTGGAGTATGAAGCACTAATCTCGGGACTCCGTCTCGCAAAGGAATTGCAAGTGGAAAAGATCGCATCTTTGAGATTCCTGTGTCGGTAAACCGGTCTTGGCAAGCACGAGGCAAGAAGGATCGAATGAAGCAATACCTTGAGAAGGCTAAAGAGATGCTGACCTCATTCAGGTATTCCACACTTCATCGTATCCCCCGAGGGGAGAACAGCCGAGCTGACATCCTCAGTAAATTAGCCTCGTCATCGACAAATCCACCAGTGGAGGAAGTTCATTCCAGAAGCATTGCGGAGCCCCACATCGGCATCATCACTGAGATAGAGCCGAACTGGATGTCTCCCATAAAAGCTTATCTGGAAGAAGGTGCACTACCCCAGGATCGGCTCGAGGCCAAAAAGATGATGGTCAAATCCCAAAAGTACGTCACGCATGAAGGCACTCTCTACGGGAAATCCTATCTTCAACCACTCCCGAGATGCCTTGGGAGGAAGAGACACGCCTCAACGAGATTCACGGGGATCCGTGGAAGTCACATCGGTCGCGAGCTCTCTCAAAGAAGACGCCGAGGTCGGGATATTATTGGCCCACCTCATCCAAGACTAGGCGAGCTCGTCAAGAAGTGTCAAAGTGCCAACTTCACGCCACAACAAGAAGCTACCTCGCATCGACCTCTCGAGCCTACAACTTCCGTGCCTTTCGTGCGGTGGGAATCGACATTGTTGGTCCCTTCGACCGGCCCCAGGACAACTTTGGTATTTGGTTGTCGCCATAGACTACTTCACCAAGTGGGTCGGGCCGAACCCCTTTCAAACCTCACAAGCGTATGATTCGGATATTCGCTTGAAAACATAGTTTGCCGCTTGCATACCACACGCCTTGATCTCGGACAACGGCACCCAATTCGTCGACAAACACTTCAAAGAATGGTGTGAAGAGCTCCGGATCAAACAGAGCTCACCTCGGTTGCAGACACCCACGCATCGAACGGTCGACTGGTGACGAACCGCACGATCGTGCAAGGATTGAAAAAGAGGTTAGATCGAGCTAAAGGAGATTGGGCTGAAAATCTCCCTCAAGTCCTCTGGTCATACAGAACGACACCACGGACTTCACACGGAGAAACACCCTTCAGCCTAGTCTATGGCACCGAGGCTGTCATACCAGCTGAGATCGGCGCACCGAGCCCACGTACTCTTCACTTCGACCAGCACGACAACGAGGAGAACCTACGGGTCAACCTTGATGCTCTAGAGGAAAAACGTGAGCTCGCCTTCATTAACGAGGCCAAGTACAAGTGCCAAGTCGCAAGGTACTACAACAAGAGGGTGAAGGCCTCCACACTCCAAGTAGGTGACCTCGTCCTGCGAAACAACGAGGCCAGCAAAGCCGAGCGCCTTAACAAATTGGACCCAACATGGGAAGGCCGGTACCTCGTCCACGAGGACCTCGGCAAAGGGGCCTATAAGCTTGCTCACCTATCCAGTGCACTTATCCCCCGAACTTGGCATATAACTTACCTAAGGAGGTATTTTACATAGCTTTCATTTCAGATCGGCACCATGTTAGCCCTCTGTTAATTTTTCCGAAGTGCGAAGTCATTTGCTTATTAATAAAACATTTGTTTTCCTAATAAGTGCATTGCTTCGTCTTATCTTATGCTTATGTGCACATCCGCTCTCAAGTCGGATAAACATAATTAACCTTCAAAAGGGGACGCCCTTGCGAAGATGACAAACCCACTAAGTAGGGTACTCAACTAAGCGCGCACCATACATACAGATTACTCATTAAGTTGAACGTCTACGTGCGAAGCATACAGATTACTCATTAATTTGAACGTCTACATGCAAGGCATACAGATTACTCATTAATTTGAACATCTACATGTAAACGACGTCCAGATCGGATCTCGTCAATTTATACCCCTTTATTTGGGAAGATATACACTTGATGCAAATGCGAATACATTTACGGCTAAAACCAAGTACTAAGCTATATTTGTACTTCTCTAGGGGGAAAATATACACTTCGGTACAAAGCCTAAATACATTCATGACTATAAACCAAGTCCTAAGTTATATACAAATCATTCGGGCTTCCGAGCTCCAACCCCGACGGACTCACTCAAGTCGCACCAGCTCGAACAAAATCTCGGGCGATGAATACCGGATGAACTCTGCCTTCAACCCACCAATGAGGTCGGCACCACTACGGCCTACTCCGGCCAAGACTTTGAGCAGCGCCAAGGGCCCCAACCTAAAGCGCCCGGAATCGAGGTCGAACTGATTCCTTGATCTTACCACCCACCGTGATTACGACCCCCCCCGACCGCTTGTCCTTCCTTGCCGACCGAGGCCCTCGCCGACCAGCTCCCGACGCCGACGTCCGACCTCGCCGAGCTCACCGTCAAGAAGGCCGAGCCCGAGATGATCCATGCGCAATGGACCCGATGTCGGAGCACCTCGGCGTGGTCCACATAGTCGCCTCCCACATCGACTTCATCAACCCTTACATCGGCAGGGTCGGCGGGAGTCTCACTGCAGGGCTTGGGCATACGTCGCTTGCGGACGAGCTCGTAAATATGGAGGTATTTGACAAGGGAGTCGAGGCAATCTTTGAAATTTTTGCTGTCAGGCCCCTCCTCGTCCCTTAGCACCATGCCCTCGACAAGCAAGCTCTGAACTCGGTCATCGGCCTCCGGATATGGTGGCGCCACCAGCCCGGTGGATCACCTTCAGTCTGCATGCTCCTCCGAGATCCAAGCCGGCTCGTCCATCGCCACTCGAGCCTGCTCCTCCCATCGCATCAAGCGTCCCCGAATAGCGTCGGTAAACATCCGTCCGGGACTTGAGATGTATGATTCTTAGCTTTAAGGTCTCGTTCGGCCGGGCGGGCCACCTCGCATTGACCTCTTGCTGATTCTTCTTGACCCGGTGGAGGGGCCGAGCCACCGACCCAGCGACTGAAATCCATCTTGACCAAAATCTGCGTCGGTTAAGTGAGACCGGGTCCTCCAAACAACACCTTCGTCCTTCCGGCCAAGGCACCTCGGACCTCTTTAGCTTGGTCAGCGGATCATGATCGAGCCCGATATATTGTGAAGAAGAGTGATAAAAACAAAGGAACAACACACACATTTCAAAAAGTTGTATTTATTATTCACAAGAGCAAAAATTTACAAGGCGCGGGATCCTAATGACCTCGGCAATTGAACCTATTACAAGGGTCCGCTGACCTCAACCTCCTTGCCGGACTCGCCGACCTCCTGCTGCTGCTCCTCCTCCTGCTACCGACCTCCTTCAGAAGGAAGGTGTGAGCTCGGCCCCGCCTCTCCAGCTTCGGTCGGCACCTCGGCAAGGATTTCCTGAAGCTCAGGGTCTTCATCCTCCTTGCATTGGGCCACGGCCTCAGCCGTCAGAAGGGAGGTGGAAGCTGCCAACACCTCCAGCACGGGGAAGGACCCAGCCTCGGAGATCACCCAGGCGTAGTCCTTTTGCATCACCCGAGGAGCGACCTCGACCCAGCCATGCTTGACTTTGTCGAAGCCAGGCATGGCGGCCGCCAGCTCCTCCAGGTGGTCTGACACCACCCGCCCCGAGCACGGCGTGGCGGTCGGAGATGAAGGCGGAGAAAGTCTCCGACTCGACGAGTTTGCTGGTGAAGGCCCTGAACATAGACCCTTAACCTGCCAGCAAGGTACTCCTCTCATCGGCGAACTCCTTCTTCACCCCGGCCGTCTCCTCTCACGCCTCCTCGAGCTCGGCCCGAGCAACCTCCAGTGCCCGAGCTTTCTTCTTCAAGGCGGTCTCAGCTTCCGCCTTCGCAGCAACAAGCGCGGACTCTGCAGCAGCCCGCGCCCTCTCCGATGCCTCGTATCGGGAGACACTCTTGACGACGAATCCGGTCATGAATTACAGCTCCCCGACCACGTGGTACAGCTTCCCCATCACCGAAGTCGCATCCTGAAATTCAAAATAATCATAAATACATCACAGAGCGGGATATTAATGAAACAGAAAAGACCTATACCTGAGGGAAGGACATGGGGGAGGCGGAAGTCGGCACCTCGTACGTAATCTGGGTACAACTGTCTTCAGTGCCGCCACGATGAGACTCGTGATCGTCCACCACCACGGGGTCAAAGGTGCTCGATCCGTCTCGCCTTCTTCCGGTGGCGCTGGCTCGGCGGTGTGAGGTCGCCGCCACAGCCTTCTTACTGGATCGAGCTTCACCGCACAACAAGAAAAATTGTCAACACGAGGACATCGGACGATAAGCAATAAGGAATAAGAGGGTGCCTCACCCGGATCGACCCGATCACGAAGGCCCACCTATATACGCTCAACCCGCATCGTTCAGATCGTCCTCGGTGAAATTGTGGAAATTTCACCAAGTATGTTGAGTCGATCCTCTATGTGACCTGTGGGCTTCACCTTCGGATCCTTCATTTTACCCGGCCCCACTCGTAGCTCGGATGCCCTTCCGCCCTCAAAAAGAAGAACTTATTTTGCCATTGCGGCACCTTGAGGAGGTCACCTAAACGATTGCCGAGGTGAAGATAGTATACACCTCTTGTGCCCTCGATGTTAAAAACGCATCAAGACCTCGGCGAGAACTCCTCGCAACGCCATAACAAAGTAGCCTCATCCCTACCACCGACCTAATGGAATTTGGGGAAAACTGGCATATAGGAATTTGAAAATATTCCTGAATATTAAAAAAAATGGGGGCTAACGGAAACCTAAGTCCGGCCTTCATGGCGTCTACTACACCGTTACAAAACCCTCCGGAGGGGCCAACGCTCTGTCACTAGGTTGCGGAAGACACCACCAGGCATTCGCCGGAATGTGACATTCCTTCCCTATTCTAAGCACATCGTCGACGGTCAGAGACAATTTAACTTCCCTGACCTTATACTTATCCCAAACAGAAGAAATCAATCGGAACCCTAGCGCTTAATGCCCAAGGATTTACCCGTAAGGTTATGACACATGTAATCCTTAATCTCTACTCGCTATCGGGAGAGAAGAAGAACGGAAGAACCGACATAGATGAGGAAGTCAAGTCATACTTACTTTTTATTTACGGATTTTGCTTCTTCGATGAAGTTGGGAAGAAACTTCGAAAGCTCGGATATGTTTTCTCTGGATCAAGGAGGAAGAAGAAAGTGAACAGTTTCCTCATTCGGGATTATTTATAGTACAAAGAGGCGCCCAAACTTGCCGTTTCAACTTCCCATGTGGCTAATCGTGATTTGATATGAAGTAGACGTGCGCACGTGTTTCAAGCACCCACCAACTGTCTGGCGCGTATGACGTGTCCGAGACCATACTGACACGCCGGTCTAATCATGCAATCATCACTCTGACTCCGGACCTCGGCACCATCCTTCCAACGGACATCGCCATCCACAACCTGACAGATGTCGCCGTTCTGGTCGGACCTCACGGACATCTCTGTCCAGGTCGGACCTCGGCATCCTCCTGACATACATCTCTGTCAAGGTCGGACCTCGGCACCCTACTTATGGATGTCATCGTCCAGGTCGGACCTCTGCATCAACCTAACAGATGTAGCCGTTCAGGTCGGACCTCACGGACACCTCTGTCCAGGTCGAACCTCGGCATCCTCCGACGGACATCTCGTCCGTGTCGGACCCGCATCCGCCGATAGACATCTCTGTCCAGGTCGGACCTCCGCACCCTACTTATGGATATCACCGCCCGTGATCGGACCTCGGCCTCCCGACGGATATCTACGTCCAACGTCGAGCGACTCGATCCATCCTCGACAAGCGTCCCGGCCGGGAAGACGGATCGCTTCTTCATTTCGGACCCATGCGAACCAATCAAACCCCGACATCAAAAGATTGAAAACCTAGACGACAACCTCGGTAGAGCAACAACCACCTCGGCAAAATCACGCTCTTCACCCCCCCTCGGCATAGTTGTTCCTCGACTATTTGGGGGGAGGGGGCTATGATGGGATATGGCCAAACCGCTCAGGTCCACTGGCAGGCCCAAACAAGCTGGGCCTGACCTGATGGACAGCCCTTGTTGTTGTGAAATACTATTCTACGCAAGTGCACGTAATCAACAAGTAATACACGGAAATATTCCGAGATCGAATCCACAGGGAACGCACTTTTTAAATCACGTCGAATACAATTTGTTTGTGATTATGAGATAGACAAATTAAAGAGAACTTTTACACCGAGATGAGATGGAATTTCAGACAATAAATGATTAACAAATAGATATCAGGAGGGAAAAATAGACTTGATCACTTGATTCCACCCATGCCCCGTACTCGCCATGCTTCAACATTATCTTGCCTCGTTATTATGACATGAAATCTTCCAACTCTTAGCATTTTTCCAAATCTAAGATTATACCCTCTAAGCTCGTCAATATATTCCTATACCGAAGCGCTATAAGAGTATCTCTACCGTTCCATTCATTTACGTCACACAAAGCAAACACATATTCCTATGCTATTCACACACATAATATTTAAATCATGTTCTCAAGATCATTTTCTTGTTTTCCACTCTATGAGAGCTTCCCGGAAATCATAGAGCTAAGATCTCACCCATGGTGATCAATCACAAACAAGATAAATAAACACCAAGAAAACGATAATAACTTAACAAGATAAGCGTAAACAGGGCTTTTCACACGAGCATGGGTTTCATAAAAGATCAAGTCATATAAATTTAGCTCATAGCGAGCTTGCAACTGAATTCGAAAACACAAATGCCATAGCAAAATAAAAAGGAATTCGAGATTCAAAGTTAACACTCGTCGCCGAAATCACGTGCTCCTCCTCGATCGTCAGCGCTCTTTCGATAACTTCTTCTCTAAGGCGTTGCTCCTCTGATTTCTCTCCGAGACACTGAATAATGAATGCCTCATTCTGATTGTCGCCCTCTCTTTTAAATAACAAACTCTGACACTTTTTTAGGTGTGCAGAATAGGCACCTGCAAACCCTTCATCCACTGATCCTTTCCTTTTTCCTTCGCTCGCAAAGCGCGTGCCCTTATGCCGCCGGCCACCGCCACGTGGTTGTGGTCCCGCGAGACTTTTCTTCGTTTCGTTTATGAGTGCGGCTTCATCTGCTTTTCTTTCCTTTCTCCCGATCTCGACCTTTGAGCGGGCCCCGACCGCCAGGATTCCGATCTCTTTGCAACATCGCCTCCCACCGCCACAGTATCGATCGAGGTCGTCTTCATACTTGTGAACTTTTTCAATCTTTAGAGCTCGGCTGGTTGCGAGCTTGGCTCTATTCTTTCTTCCCAGAGTTCGGGTTCCGCCACGAGTTCGGTAGTCTTGAGCTCGGAGGTCTTGAGCTCAGAGGTCTGAGCTCGGAAGTCTTGAGCTCGAAGTCTTGAGCTCGGACCAACTTCCTCGGTTTTCACTTTTCGAAAGGCCGACTTGCCTTTGTAGCTCGACTGCCTCCCCGCATTTCTTCAAAGATTATTCGCTCGATCCTCCTCACACATCAAGTCAAGGTCGCCACGAGTTCTGGCCTTGCGCATTCAACCTGGGCTTGACTTTGCCTCGCGGACTTCACCTTGTCTTCGCCTTTCCTCCCGCTACATGCCATAATTATTTAAATAACGCCTAAATGCAATTAAAACCCTTTGATTTCACCCGACTCAATCCTTCACACAAACACACGCAAACATAACAAAACATACAACATAACATCGAATTAAACAAATGAACCCGGTTCACTCAAGGATTTTATCATCAAAGGTCATATAATAACTCTTTATAAGAGTTATCACACCCCAAACTTAGCTCATTACTCGTCCTCGAGTGATGCTCACACACAAAAAAACACACCCACAAAACAAGAAGCGATGTTCAAAATGCTCGACGATAACCAAGACGATGACTTAATCAGCTAGGGGACGCCGCTTTCGACCATGGTTCTTTGAAAGAAAAGGATCATTCGGTTCTTCTCGTTGCAACCGGTCAATCACCTCAGATTGCAAGGATGTCGCCTTCGTAGATATCAACAGTATATAAATACATTAGCCACTACATGAATCTTCCCATAACTTAGTTCTTCTTAATATGACCATGCTTTGATTATCAAGTGCACCGATGTCTCCACATTTCAGTTCGTCAACCCCTCTCCACTAACATGAGTGTCATCAATCTTTCGATCAAGAGGTCTTTAATGACTTATAATGTTAGGCTTGGGTGGACGGTAGGATTGTTTGGGATAATGTAGCTCAAAGCACCGGCACCTAACTCATTCTTGGTTCCAACTATCCCGACATTTTTCTTCTCTTTTATAGAGAACCCGATCTTCACCTTTTTCATTTATCATCTCCGCTTTTTTTGTTTTTGTTTTTGTTTTTTTTTTTGGAGCAATAAGCTCGAATGACCATATTTTATAACCACTTCACCCTCAACTCCGAGGTTACTTTACCCGCCCACCCCAAACTTAGAACATAACATTGTCCCCAATGTTGAGATTTATACAAAACCGGGTGGTAGACATCGTTATCTTGAGACATAGAGATTACTACTGCACTATTATAGAAATGAGAAAACTGAACCACAATTAGTATGCCCAGAGTGAAGGGTAAGGAATAATATATACGAGTATACCGAGAATATTTGGTGGGTGCAAGAAAGAAAAAGCTTGTAAGCTCAAAGGGGACCCTAGGAAAATATCATATTAAGGAAGGCTAGAAAGGCACAATCAATCCAAAAAGGGCTACGCCCTATCCATGTCGACACACTCATGTATATTGTCTCAAGGGGTACCAACCAAATATGAGAGACAGCACTCATACAAAATCAGAAGCCAATTAAGATTCACCGATGCAATGGTCAATCCCTATAGGGCTAATATGCTAATACCAAAATTAATAGAGGTACATCCCACAAAATAAGTGGTAAAGACCGACAACAATAATGCACTAAAGATCACAAGATAAACAAAACAGATTAACATCATAAAGCTATCCATTGCCAATCAAATATCATCCTTAAAATCATCGAGAATGTAATCACATGCTTTATTTAACAAAACAGAACAAACCCAACAAAACACCAACCACAGACACACAACAAAACACAAAACAAAACAAGGATTGAGTTAGAAAATGCCCTAGCCTACACTTCTGGAGAACCCGGAAGGAGGAGGAAGTTTCATGTAGATGGGGTAGTAAAGCGAAACAGCTTGGTTCCGTGAGACACTGTCACCGGCCTCGGCCGAGGTGCGACTTCGCCGACGGGCACTTGGTACCGAGCCTCGCTGGCAGCAAGGTCGATCTGGCCATCGAGTCCGACTGGGCCAGCATTCTTTGCGAACCGAGCTCGGGTCGGCGCAATGCTTCTTCTTTTTTCCCAGCCGACGTAATCAAAATCCGGGTAGAGGCTAAGCTTGAATACCCGGCGGGAATTCGGAAGGTCGGCAGATTTATCGAGATCGCGACCGAGGCTATCCTCCAATATCCGATCTCGCTTACGACAAGACGCCCAAAATGCTTAAGAGTCTTCAGTGCAGCGGATCAAGCATGAGGGCTTGACCCCACGCAGCAAAGCACTTCCCGCATGTCTAGAAACAAAGAGTTCTGCTGAGGTCGGTATGGGCGAGGTGATTCGCTTGCCGTCATGTAGATTGGGTCCAGAGAAGCACCGTGACGACGGGTCGAGTCTGATGTCTATAAAATCTTTTTCAACGAGGCGATCCTCATCATCCCGATGTGCACCCCGCCTTCATGCATAATCGAGCGATCGAGAAGGAAGAACAATGGCCTTTCTTCCTTTTAGGCACCCCTACTTCACGCCAGATTTGGGCGCCACGCTGACTGACCTTCCAAAGGAAGACGCAGAAGCATCAACATACGTTCTTCCGACACCGTGGTATCATGGGTTGTTGGCAAAATCCGCTTTTGATGAAATGGAGCCAAACACGAGCCTCCAATTTTAATGATGCGCCTTTTAATGGAGCGACACCCCTTTGTGGAGATCTCTCATTCTCAGGCCTTCGACAATTGTCAATCGTAGCGCCTCCTCGAGTTCTTCACTGGAAAGGGTTCTCTTCATGGTGGAGAAAGCATCCTCCACCTCATTGTCTAACTCATAAAGCATTAATGGTTTTCGTAAAGAAAACCACTAATTTACCTCTAACCACAGAAGACAACCCTTCCTTATTTGCAAAGGCGTGATATTTGCATAGAACTCCTTAACAAGGGGTGTAATGGGGGGAGGTGGTATCGTCGTGAATGTAGCCCAACCATTCAAGGAAATTAATTCCACCACAAACACTAGTGTTTCCTTCGACTCGGAACCCTTTTCCATCCAGAAATGCTAGGTTTTAAGCGCTTAAATCTTTCGAACCCACCGTGAGCTCGAATTTAGGGATGGCATCGATTGAAATTTCGCCAGTGACGAGGGTTTGTCCACTCGCCTTCTTGCTTTGAGCATCTTCGCATTCCTCGGCCTCCACTATCTTGGCCTTCCTTTTCATCGACTATTTTTCTTTTGGAGGAAGAGAAGTAACACTGTGGAGCTGAGTCAAGGTTCCTCGATACTGCTCATCCGAATTACGAGGCGTGCAAGATCATTGCTTGAATGGATGATGGCCGCACCTATCCTCGATCCCGATGTCAATCTCCTCATAATAACCGATTACTCAGACGGAAGAGATGGAGACTACAAATTTGCACAATCGTAGCATGGAGAAAATAATCGTGAAAGCGAGAGCAAAGATGCAACAAAATTGGGGAAATAAAAGATTTAAAAGATCGAAGGTGGAAAAGGAAAAGCGGGTCTTTCAAATCCCAAAAGTCAACCAAATTTTTCCGCTCTTTTGTTTTACCAAATTGGCAACTTCTATTTCACTTTCTCTTAATCCTCTCGCAAAATCCATTACATCTGGGCAAGAATTAGCACCATGCTTTAACTTCCCGTAGGTACGCACGCACTGCAATCAAAAATCCCAAAATAATCCTCATCCTTTTAGCAAGGCTAAAGTAATTTATTATCATACTAAAAACACCGAGACAAGCGAGAAGAGATCGAATCCTGAAGATAGGTCGGGGCAGCTCAAAGGTCGAGCTCGGGAGAAAGGAAAGAAAAAGTAGATGAAGCCTTGTTCTGTAGCAAGCGAAGAAGTCCCGGAGACCCACGTGGCGGTGCGCCCGGCGGCATAAGGGAGCGTTTTGCGAGCGAAGGAAAAAGGAAAGGATCGATGGATGAAGGGTTTGCGGTGCCATGCACGCCTAAAAAAGTGTCGAGTTTGTTATTTAAAGAGGCGACAATCGAGATGAGGCATTCATTATTGATGTCTGGGAGAAAATCGAGCGGCCTTGGAGAAAAGCTATCGGAAGGGCGGCGATCGAGGAGGCCGTGATTCGGCAATGTACTTTGAATCTCAATTCCTTTTATTTTGCTATGGCATTTGTGTTTTGAATTACATTTGCGCTCGCTTAAGACTAAATTTATATGACTTGATCTTTGATGAAACCCATGCTCGTGTGAAGACTCAGTTTCACTTATCTTGTTAAGTTTTATCGTTTTCTTGGTGTTTATTTATCTTGCTTGTGATTGATCACCATGGGTGAGATCTTAGCTCTATGATTTGAGGAAGCTCTCATAGAGTGGAAAACAAGAAAATGATGCAAGAACATGATTTAAATATTATGTGTGTGAATAGCATAGAATATGTGTTTGCCTTGCGTGGACTAAATGAATGGAGCGATAGAGATACTTAAGCGCTGGTATGGAATATATTGAGAGCTTAGAGGGTATAATCTTAGATTTGGAAAATGCTAGAGTTGGAAGATTTCATGTCATAATAACGAAGATAATGTTGAAGCATGGGCAGTCAGGGCATGGGTGGAATCAGTGATCAAGTCTATTTTCTCTCAATGTCACTTTGTTAATCATTTATTATGCGAAATTCCACTCGTCGGTGTAAAAGTTCTCTTTAATTTGTCTATTTCATAATCACAAACAAATTGTATTCGTGATTTAAAGTGCGTTCCAATGGATTCGATCTCGGAATATTACGTATTTGTTGATTACGTGCCTTGCGTAGAATAGTATTTCACAACAACAAGTTTTGGCGCCGGATTCTTGCGTAATTATAAATTACGTTGATATTTCGATTTTGTGTTTATTTAGTATTAGTGGTTAACTCATTTTTTCTTAGGCTGAATCATGATTACGGGTATATGGTATTCAAAAACCAGAGCGGTACTATACCAGCTAGATAAGAGATTGAGCAGCCTTGTCGATGAAGGCGCGTCGGAGCGTCCGTAGAGCACAAGCGAAATGGCGCACAAGGGTAATGGGAATAATGGAGGAATGCCATGAGTCGCCGATGGCGGAAAGGGGATATCGTGACTACTCACAGACTTTAATGAGTGAATCCGAGAATAACCAGACCCGAGGTGCAGCGAACGATTCGAAACTGAAGCGGTTATGTTCTAGATCTCCAAGCGGTGGGGCGTTCGGTGGCAAGACCACGGAGGATCCACATCTCGCCGGTCGTTCACGGAGGTCGTGACTCGTTTAAGTTACCGGTGTTCCGGCCGAGCCGAGACTTGCTATTCCCTTCTCGCTACGAGATGGTGCAAAAGCATGGTGAATGGCCTTCCATGAGACTATCTTCACAGGCAGCTCGTGAAAAATTCTTGATGAGTATTTCCGCCTACAAATAGCGAGGTTCGAAATGACATCATGTCTTTCAGTGAATGACGAATCGGTGTGAAGCTTGGAGCGTTCAAAGAAATGCTACGGAATACCCAACGGCATTCCGCCTTTGCTTCGATGGAGACATTCTATAATGGGTTAAGCGCTCCGCGCGGCAGTGCTAGATGCCCCATAATGGAGCTATTCTCCAAATCCACAATGAGGCATATGAGATCTTTGGAAAGGATCGCTAATAACAATTCCGAATGGTCGATTCGCGAGCTCGATGGGAAAGAAATCATTGCGGTGTTTTGGAAGTTGATGCCTTGGCGCTATTGCTCAGTGGCGTCCATGAGCAATATGTTGAAAGGTTTGCAAATAGCCAATCCGGTGCTCAAGCGACAAGTGTCGTGTGATCGCCCCACAATCGGTCGCGAAGTGTCGTGTGTTTATTGTGGGGAAGGATATCTTTTGATAGGCATCCTCAAACCCCCTCGGTTTGTTATATGGGAAATCGAGCGGTCGAAGGAATAATCCTTACGCACAATATCACAGGTGGAACACACCTAATTTCTCATGGGGCCAAGGATCGGGAACAAGTGGTGGTGGAAATTTTGAGAAAACACATATCCACAAAATTTCAAGCGAGCAACAAACATGCCGAATCTATGGAAACGCTTGATAAAGGGTATATGGCTAAGGACGAGAGCTGATCTGAAGGACAATCCACCAGCTAGGAATTTGGAGGTTCGGATCGGACAATTGCTGACGAGATGAGAAATCGCCACTGTTCTGCAGTGACACGGAGAATCTCGGAAGGATAAAAGAACATGTCGAGGCACTCTGCGAAGTGGAAAGAAGATCTGAAACGTGAACCAAGAAGAGAAGGTGGAGTCCTCAAACACTAAAAGCAAGTTGGCAGTGGAAGCAGAAGCAACCTCGTGATGCCAGGTGCGCTAAAGTGAATCCTTGCCAGTGTCGTGGCCGAGGTGGTTTATCGACCAGCCTCCGCACTTTTCGAAAGGTTGAAAAAGCGACAAGACACTCGTTTGAGAGATTTTAGATGTCTTGAAACAGCACATTAATATTCCATTGGTGGAAGCACTAGAACAAATGCCAGTATGTGAAGTTCTTGAAGGATATCCTACACAAGAAGAGGCCTGGGGAGTTCGAAGCGAGTTGGCAGCGAGGATAGTACCATGTTAAAAGCAAGATTCCACCTAAGTTGAAAGATCCGGGATTTCACAATTCCATGTTCAATTGGAGGTCGCGGCGTTGGTGGTCTTCTATGTGATCTGGGAGGCGAATATAAACTTAATCGCTACCGATACGAAGCTCGATAGGAGAGCTCGGCCCACAGCGTGACCGAATTGGAGCTAGGCTCGTCCACGAAGGAAAAATTGAAGATGTGCTGGTAGTGGATACATTCATTTTCCTGCGAGACTTCTCTCGTCGGATTACGAGCGCGATCACGAGGTCGCTATAATTTTGGGATGTCCTTTCGCTGGAAGAACTTTGATTGATGTCCAAAAAGGCGAACTCACAATGAGGGTGAATGATGCGAAGGTCACCTTTAATGTTTTCAGCAGATGAAGTATCCGGACGAAGTGGAGGAATGCTCGTAATTCATGTATTAGGCGGTCGTCTGGACAAGATGATGGAGCTAAATGCCGGTTCGAAGGCGATGTGATAATGAAGTTGCCGACCTCATGGAGTTAGGCGGAAAAGGGCGACCTCGGCAATTCTCTAACAAGAGATCGGCGAAGTCCCACCTCGTGTCGGTGAGCTCGGGGTCACGGTTGAAGATCGGCCGGTGTATCGACGCCGATGGTAGACCTCCATACTTGAGTCTAAAACATTGCCCAACCATATGAAATATGCTTATGCGGAGGACAAACTCTTCAGTAATCATTCGTGGCTCGGGCTCGAAACAAGAAGAATCTCATACGGTCTTGCGCCAAATACTGAGAGCTATTGGATGGTCGATTGCCGACGTAGGGATCAGCCGCTCATGCATGCATAAGATATTGTTGGAAGATTGCCAACAACTTCCATGAACACTGTAGATCCGACCATGAAAGAAGTATTGAAGAAGGAAGTTATTAAATGGTGGATCTTGGAATCATTTATCGATCTCGGATAGTTCTTGGGTGAGCCGGTCGGTGTTCTAAAAAGGAGGAGTTCTGTGATTTCTAATGATCGGAGGAGTTAATTCCAATTCGGGTGATAACGGGATGGCGAGTTTGTGTGGATTATAGGAAATTGAACACGTACTAGGAAGGACCATTTCTCTGCCTTCATGGACGAATGCTTGATAAACTCGTTTGGAAAGGAGTTATTTCCTAGATGGGTATTACGGTTATCTGATCGCCATTGCACCCGATGATACACAAGACCACCTTCACTTGTCCCTATGGCACTTTCGCCTTTAGAAGGATGCCTTTTGGACTCTGTAATGCCCAATGACGTTCAGCGTTGCATATGGCCATCTTCTTGGATATGGTGGAAAGTCGGTCGAAATCTTCATGGATGATCTCTTTTGGATACTTTTGAGGTATCAGGTAACTGGGAAGGTCTTGGAGCTGCGAGGCAGCACATAGTCTTAAATTGGGAAAATGCCCTTCCCCGTGCAGTGCGAGGCATAGTGCTGAGGCCATCACATATCCAGAGGGATCGAAGTGGAGCCAGGCAGATTGAAGTGATAGATAAACTTCCTCCACCTACGTAAAGGGGTGCGTAGTTTCTTGGGCATCGATTTTGAAGTTTATAAAGTTTTCAAAAATTCTAAGCCTTGTGTGTGCCTTCGGAACGAATAGCCCCGAGCTCCTTGGGAATGTCGGCGTTTGGCGTTTAAGCGAGCTCTGGTGCGACAAGTGTCGTTGGACGAGCCGGGCATTACCTTCCGGTGATGTCGCGCTAGTGACCGCGTGGGGGCGTCTTGAACGGCGGAAGGAGAAGTTATTCCGCTCCGTCTATTATGCCGATAAACATTGGTGGAAGCTCGAGTAAACTACACCACTACGGAGAAGGAGCGCTAGCGTGGTGTTCGCATGTGAGAAGTTTCGAGCCTACCTCGTCCGGGTCGGAGGTGATTGTTTACACGCGATCACGGCGCTAAGATATCTAGTCGCCAAGAAGATGCCAAGCCGGTTGATCCGGTGGATCTTGCCTACGAAATTCGATTTGGAAATTAGAGATGGGAAGTGCGAGAATCAGTGGCCGACCATTTATCTCGATTAACCACTCTTTTGGCGAAGACACCGTGTCAGTTGGGATGCATTTCGGATGACCACAATGAGCATCCTTTAGTACCCTTGGTATGTAGACTTGGTAAATTTCTTGGTCGATTGAGTCTACCTCCCGACCTGCTTTCAACAGGAAAGGTTCTTTTAAGGTGAACCATTACTTTGGGATGAACTATTCTTGTATAAACAACGTCTTGTGGACTGATGAGGCGTTGTGTCCACGTGAGGAAGCGAATCGATTCTAGAGGATGTCGTACTACCCGTATGGTGGTCACTTGGCAGGCGGCAGCTAAGTTCTACAATCGAGGTTATTTCGTGACCTTGTTTAGGATGCTCATGCCTTTGTATGAAAATGTGCCGATGTGGGAGGTTGGGAACATTTTCTCCGAAATGAGATGCCACTAATTTTATCCAGAAATAGAACTCTTTGATGTTTGGGGCCTAGACTTTTGGGTCCTTTCACCCTCGTTTGGCAACCTCACATATTGGTGCGGTTGATTATGTCTCTAAATGGGTGGAGGCGTAGCTAGTTCGACTAATGATGCAAAGGTTGTAATCAGTTCTTGCAAAGAACATCTTTACGGTTTGTAGCTTCTTATATCATTAGTGTGAAGGAACTCATTTTGTCGACAAGGTAGTGAGTCTTTGTCCTAGCTCAGTACAATGTTACGCCTGATTGCCATGTACCACCAAACCAATGGACAAGTGAACTCTCGATAGAGATAAAGGCATATTGGAGAAGGTGGTAAACCGGTGGAAGGATTGGTCCATATGATTGGATGATGCGTATGGGCCACTGAGCACTTTCAAAACTCCGTTAGGGATGTCCCTGTCGTTTGGTCTATGGGAAAACTTGTCACTTAACGGAACTCGAGCATCGAGCCTGATAGGCGATAAAGCTGAATTTTGAGCATAAGGGTGCTGAGGCTAGCTTGCAACTAAGTGAGATGGATGAATTATGTTGGTTTCTTGAATCGAAATTGATGCGAGGAGAGGATAAAGAGATGGCTGACAACAACATCTTGCGTGAGTTCTTGCCGAATTATAGTGCGTGCTCTTTATTCGATTCAGGTTGAAGCTATTCCACGGAAAGCGAAATTACGATGGTCGGGTCCCACAATTCTCGGGTAGCACCCGCGTCTATCACATTCTGAAGGGACGTGGTCGGAATTCATGGTGAATGGACGTGTCGAGCACTATTGTGGTGGCGAGGTGGTTCGTGAGAAGACCTCAACACCTGAAGACGCGGACAGGAGGTATCTTGGTACCATGGCGGCGGAGCAGTGACCCTCTATTGTTTGTAAATATTTGTTTTATTTCTCGTT